>JAGFNQ010004947.1:294794-381444 GCA_024364735.1 Boesenbergia rotunda
ATAAACTAATGGGTCTAAATTCTTGCCAAGTTTGTGCATTCTCTGTCTTTGGAATTAGAATAATGGTCGTTGTAGTCATACCTTTTGGTAATGTTCCTCCTTTAAAAAAATCCAGTACCGCCTGAAAAACATCATCATGTATAATATCCCAACATGATATATAGAAAGATGCAGAAAAGCCATCTGGTCCAGCCACACTATCTTGATTCATTTCCCACACTATTTGTTTTACTTCTTCTTTTGACGGAAGGGTTGTTAAAGCCATATTTTCTACTAAATTAATCAACTCTGGAATGCACTCAAGATTAGCCATATTTCCATTAAAGGATTCTCCTGTCAATAATTGCTCAAAAAATTTGATCCCCGAAGCTTTAATCAATTCTGGGCTCTCCAAACACTCTCCATTATCCCATATTCGAGATATTTTATTGGCTATCTTTCTTGTTTGCACGAAATTATGAAAAAATTTGGTATTTCTGTCACCCTCTCCCATCCATTTAACTGCTGCCCTTTGCTTCCAGAAATCCTCCTCCATTTGTAAAGTTTTAAATAGATGGGCTTGAAGCTTATTTTTATTAACTTTATTTGTCTCCGAAGGCTCATTATCAAAAAGTTCTTCTGCCTCTTTATACCTTTCTTCTGCTTTTTGTATGTTATCATGTATATTCCCAAAAACCTCTTTGTTCCACCATTTCAGATGATTTTTCAACCTCTTTAATTTGATTTGCAAATTAAGCATACCATAATTAGAGCTCTGCAAGTTCCAATTCAATCTAACAGTTTGAGAAAAACCATGATGTCTTAACCACATTTTTTGGAATCTGAATGAAGATGCCCCTCTTTCAGCAGTAGAGAATGAAATAAGCAAAGGACAATGATCTGAGGCAGCTCTATTCAAATGCTCAACCTTGACTGAAATTCCATTATCCTGCCAAGAATTAGAGATCAAAATTCTGTCCAATCTCTTCCATATTCTGTTATTTGTCCAGGTGAATCGATCCCCTACAAATCCTACATCAACCAATCCTAATATCATCATAAAGTTATTAAAATAATCAATAGCACTTACCCCTGTCAATATAGCAGTTGAGATCTCCATCTCATTAGCTATCACATTAAAGTCTCCACCTACCAACCAAAGCTCCTCATTTAATGGCCTAATAGTTTCCAGCTGCTCCCATAAATCATATCTTTCCACTCTAGAGCATTTAGCATAAACAATTGTAACCAGAATTTCCAAAGGAATCATATTGTATTTCAATTTTAAATGAAGAAACTGATCATGATCCTTCAAAACTGTACAGACAATATTCACATCATGAGTAAACCATATTTTACCTGAACAATTAGAGAAAGCCGAAGAAAACCCAAATCTTCTTAAAATTGAATCACCATCAAGAGCTATCATTGGCTCCAAGATACCCAAGAAATTTAGATGATAATGATTCTTTAAATACTGCAATCTTCTAATCGAGGGAAGATTTCCTATTCCCCTAATGTTCCACACAAGTCCTGTCATTATAAAAAAGAGGAATTAGAAAACCTTTGAGCTTGAAACTTACTTCTGGTAACCCTTTGAGGTATATCAGGAGGAGCTTTTTTATTCAAAGGAATCATCAAAGAAGATGGAAGGGACGAAGATCTTTGCAACTGTCGCACATCCTCTTGGTCTGATACATCTTCTTCCATAATAGATTTTGCAATTTCTGCTTCCATTGAATCATTGTAGTTGGTTTGAAAAAATTCTTTATCATGGATACTCTGTCCCGGATCTTTCACACTCATTTTGGCAGTTATTTTTTCAGCATCATGCCTAGCTTCATGCATATCTGAGCTAGATATATGAGAAACTAACAACTCAGCTGATGAACCTTCTGTTGGAATTAAATCTGCGGAAGTGGAAATTTCAGCTGAACTTAGATCCACCGGCACAAACTGCACCTTCTTCCTCTGAGCAGAAACCTGTTCACAATTCTGCTCTTCTATAATTTCATTCATTACTACCCTTCTGTCATCCACATCCTTTGTGCTCATATCTCTTTCCACATCTGTCTTTCCTTTCAGCTCTTGAAGCTCCTTCAATTCTCCTTTTTCTTCCCCTTCCAAAGAAGCCAGAGTATGAAATTTGTTCACATTAACGAAATGGACATCTAATTTATCTTTTTGTATCCAAGCTTGTTTACCTTCTCTGAATTTATCTCCTTTCTTTATATAATTCGTGGTGTCACCCATTTCCTTTCTAGCCTCCTTTTCCAACTTATCCTCTGAAATCATATCAGTCTTCTCATTTTTTTTCCAGGCAAGAAGAAATTGACCTCCATTGACATAACATTCCTCCACCGAATGGCCCAAATGAGAACAAGATGTACAATACTTTGGTGATTTTTCGAATAATACTCTCTGCAATCTCTTTTCTTCCCCAATTCCAATCCAGAATTCATTCACTCTAGGTTTGAGCATGTAACGCCCCAAAATTCCCATTTTTAGTTCTTAAAGTCCTTAGAATTATTTAAAAATGGTTTAGAAATATTCTAGATATTTTTAGGGATTTTTAGAATATTTTTATGGAATTTTTCGAGTCCGTTTAGTATATTTAAAAAAAGAAAAACGTTAAAGAGCAAGCATGGAGTTCGAACCCGCGACCACCAGTAGAACAAGCACGCGCGTGACCAGCTGGGCTGGTTGGTTTTGTTGAAATATGCTAGGCGAAACAATAGATAAGGTATAATTAGGTAAATTCGCCCCATAAGTATAAATAGATAATTAAAGAGAGAAATTTTATTTTCTCTCAACCTAAACCCTTTCTCTCCCTCGCCCAACACCTTGTGCCGACTCCTTTCTCCTCTCCTCTCTTGGGCGACACCACATCAAGCCCTAGAGGGCCGGCCAAGGCTCTCCTCCGAGAGATATTCCTATATTCGGGATCCCCGCGACGAGAGGAACGCGTAGGCGCGAAGAATTCTCCGAGATCTCAATTTTCTTCCGAGCCCTAGAAATCAATCTTGGTTGTAAGTCCAAGATATCAATGTAAGTACTGCTCACCTGCAGTAAGAGGCGGTTTTTCCGCAAGAATTTCCCTTAAAAGTTTTTAAAAGAGATATTTCCTTTTTGTTTAAGTTTTTACATGTGATCTTAGTTCATTATATGCTTGTATAAGTTTGATAAAGCACCCTATGTGAGATTAGGGGCTAAGAAAGTTATGAGAAAAGAAAAGAGAAGATAAAGATAAGAAAAGAAAAGGCCAAGGCCTTAAGAAATCCCCAAAAGTCAAGACTTAGGGATTTTAGCACGCAAGGTGCTCGAGAAAATGTCAAGGCATTTACAGATAAGAAAGAAAAGAAAGAAAAGCTATTTTATTTTCTAAGGCCAGTACCCGGCGTCCAAGGGCGTCGTTAAAGAAATCCAGGTGTCCAATTCCAAGGTCTTGGCCCTGGTAGACCAAGGTCTGCTCTATTAGGATTGGTGGCTCGCTACCCCAACCTTTTAGGGAACGCGTATGAGATGGTACTTACGTCTTCAGTGGATCCATGTGATTATTATTTTCAAGTATATGCTTTAGCAAAGTTTCTAAAGTTTAAGAAAGTTTTCAAAAAGTTAAAGAATAGCTAAAGTTTCAAGTTGAGCCAAGAAAAGTAAATTGAGATTTATTAATGCTTGAGTATGCATGTTTTGAGTTATACATGTTCTTAGTTTTCTTTCAAGCATATAAGTATCTCATATGATTTTC
This sequence comes from Boesenbergia rotunda, assembly GCA_024364735.1. NCBI lineage: Eukaryota > Viridiplantae > Streptophyta > Magnoliopsida > Zingiberales > Zingiberaceae > Boesenbergia > Boesenbergia rotunda. Next base: position 298,522 of record JAGFNQ010004947.1, read on the forward strand.
ATATTGATCAAGAATCATGTTTGCACATTTCGAGATTTTGTGAGCTAGATAGTACTTACTAAACTTTTTGCTTACTAGTTGCATTTCCTCTTACTGCAGATAAAGGTAAAGGCAAGCAATTCTGAAGGAAGGCGACGAGGCGGTGCTGAGTAAAGTGTGTGTGGTGGCTGATTTTGGAGAGATCCTTGAGACGAGACAATTTAGTTATTTGAATTACAATGTTTTAGTTTATTCAAATTTCAAGTTCTTGCTTTATGGAGTTTAGCGAACATTTAAGCTTTGGATAGTTTTACATGCTCAATTTCTTAGAGTAAAGATTCCAGGTCATTTCATTTAGCATACATATCCTTATGATTGCATTGGATAAGTAGAAGTGTGAGTAGTTTGAAATATTGATACTTTGTTAGAGAAATAGATGCATGTGCCAAGATAGTATTAACTTCCCTTTGAATCAAGTTTTAATTGATGTTTCAGAATTTTGTGTGATGAGTTTCAATGGTTAGAAGTTAAGTTTGGTACAAACTCTAGCTTAAAGTCTATGTAGATTTTTCATAACTTGCTAACTTCCGCAAAAGTCCTAATTTCAAGTTTATGGATTCGTTTTGATTGGCTAAATTGTTTAGAAAACTGGCATAGGGTATAGAAATGGTGTCATGATTTTATATGGCACGAAAGTGTAGGTTTGGTGGAGTTTTGAAATAAGGCTTCGAATCTGGAAAACAGGTTTCAGACTTATCAGTCGACTGGTACAGTATTAGTCGACTGATACCCGTAAGCTGAGTTGGGCGAGGCAAGTTTCAATAAGTATTTTTCTTACGAGTTTTTGAGAAAGAAAGTGTGACATGGTATCATGCATGACTATTTAAGTTAGAATATTATTCTTAGATAGATTAAAAAGAAAAAAAAAGATTTCCTCATTTTTAGTCGTGCATTAGAGTCGAGAAGTAGACAAAAGTAACGATCCGTCTAAGGCAGAGAAGGCGGGTCGCTACAGGTGGTATCAGAGCAGTTCACATTCTCCAGCATCACACACACATCAGCATCAACCTTGCCGTCTTCAAGTAAGAAAGCTTTAAGTTTCAATTTTTCTATTGCTCCTTTACTTAATTGCAGTATAGAGAAATGCTTAAGTACTTACTCATATGTGCATAGAACAAGGAAGCATGTTTAATACCTTAGTATCACGGAATCATGTTTAATCCCTAGAATGGATATTAGAGAAATGCTTAAGTACTTACTTGATTTGCCCAAAAGTAAGTTTTGGGATTATGGCACGCAAGGTGCTTGATAAAAGTTTTGAGTAAGACCAAGGTCTTACTAAGCCCTAGAACGAGTTCTAGGACTAAGAAATGAGATAAGAATCAAGACCAAGGTCTTGTTATATCCTAAAGCAAGTTTGGGAACATTACCATTAAGTGTTAAGTTATACATTTGAGGACGTCCTAGAAAGGCCCAAAACGAGGAGCAAGCTCTTAGAGGGCAAGAGGCAACAGAGTCAGTATCCCCACCAAATCTCTTAGACGTGGTGGCTCAGTTACAGAGACAGTTAGCAGAACAACAGCAAGTTATTGCCACTAGGATGGCTAACTAGCAGGTCGTTATTATTACCTCGCCGGTGGCGAATGTGGTGGCACCAGTTGTGATCGAAGACCCATCGATTACATCTGTAGTCCGGCAAGGGGGGTAAGGCAAGAAGCGTACCTCATTCAGTAGAAGAAACTGAAGCCAGGGAACTTCCCAGGCACAAGCAAACCATGGGATGCTTAAGCATGGTTCAAAACGTTGGAAAGAATAGTAGGGCTACTGGACTGGCATGAGGTAGAGAAGATAAAGTGTGCATCTTTCTGCCTTACGGGAGATGCTAGAATATAGTGGAAGAGAGTCAAGGCCAAGAGAAATGTCAGCCAGATGACATGGGCCGACTTCGAGGCTGAGTTCTTCGAAGAATACTTTCACATGCAAGTAACCAACAAGCATTATGATGAATTCACGGAGTTCAGACAAGGAGAACTATCCGTGGATGAAGCAGTGAAGATGTTTAAGCGGTTAGCTCATCTGTGCCCAGAGCTAGTTAGCACAGAAAAAGAGACAGTTAGGCTAATGCTCAAGATGTTAAGGCCTGAGATAGCGTTAAAGGGGGCTAGCGGTGTTAAGAGGCTGCAAACCTCCGAAGAACTAATAAGTAGTGCTTTGATCACTGAGCACTACTTAAACAGTATAAAGGCCACCAGAAAGGTTGAACGATGAAGTTCTTAACAACCTTACCGTCAGGGGAAGTGATGACCTCTACTGAGAGGCTAAGGGCAGTATCAATCTAGATTTCCAACCGAGAGCTCTACAGTGACTTGGTAGTCCTTGAAATGAAGGATTACGATGTCATTTTAGGAATGTACTTCTTGAGCAAGTATAATGCTTCTATAGACTGCCGCAAGAGAAAAGTCAAGTTCACACCGGAAGCAGAACCTTCATTTGAGTTTATTGGAGACCCAAGGAGAAAGATAAATAGGTTCCTATCTACCTTACAAGCTCAGAGAATGTTAGAGAAGGGGTGCTCTGGTTTTCTAGCTCATATAGTGGATGCAAGTCAAGGAGAAGGATTGAAGAGAGAAGAAGTGAGGGTAGTCTGTGACTATCTGAGGTGTTTCCTGAAGAGTTACCAGGACTCCTTCCCAATCGGGAAATTGAGTTTGAAATTAAGTTGGCCCCAGGAACCAACCCAATTTCGAAGGCACCTTATCGCATGGCACCAGCAGAACTGAAAGAATTACAAGAACAATTGCAAGAGCTGCTTGACAAGGGTTTCATCCGCCCTAGTCATTCACCTTGGGGAGCTCCTGTACTGTTGGTCAAGAAGAAAGATGGATCTATGCGAATGTGCATAGATTATCGAGCTTTGAATAAGGTAACCATCAAGAACAGATATCCTTTGCCAAGGATAGATGATTTATTTGATCAGCTGAAGGGAGCCACAGTGTTCTCCAAGATAGATCTGCGATTAGGTTACCATCAGCTCAGAGTGAAGGAGAGTGATGTGCCAAGGACTGCTTTCAGTACAAGATATGGGCACTATGAGTTTGTGGTCATGCCCTTTGGAGTGACAAACGCCCCTGCGACGTTTATGGATCTAATGAATAGAGTGTTCAAGGATTTTCTGGACAAGTTCGTCATTGCCTTCATTGATGATATCCTAGTGTATTCAAAGACTCGGAAAGAACATGAAGAACACCTGAAGATAGTGTTGCAAACCTTACACCAGAAGGAGTTGTACGCCAAATTCTCAAAGTGTGAGTTTTGGCTTGATCAGGTGGCCTTCCTAGGCCACATTGTATCCAAAGAAGGCATTCAAGTTGATCCAGCCAAGATAGAAGCAGTCAGCAACTGGTGTAGACCCAAGAATGCCAGTGAAATCAGAAGCTTCTTAGGCCTGGCAGGATATTACAGAAAATTTGTGGAGGACTTTTCCAGAATAGCCTCTCCTCTCACAGCCCTGACCAGAAAGAACCAGAAGTTTGAGTGGTCAGATAAATGCGAGCACAGCTTCCTAGAACTGAAGAAAAGATTAACTAGTGCTCCCATCCTGACTGTTCCAGAGGGTGACAAGGCCTTTGACATCTACAGTGATGCATCCAAGATGGGCCTTGGAGCTGTCCTCATGCAAGACGGTAAAGTAATAGCATATGCCTCCAGACAGCTCAAGGACTATGAGAAGAATTACCCTACACCCGACCTTGAGCTAGCAGCTGTGGTTTTTGCACTGAAGCTTTGGAGACACTACCTGTATGGAGTGCAGTGCAGAATCTTCACAGACCATCAGAGTTTGAAGTACTTCTTCACTCAGAAGATCTGAATATGAGGCAGCGCAGGTGGCTAGAGTTGGTCAAGGATTATGACTGTGAAATCCTCTACCACCCAGGTAAAGCTAATAAAGTGGCAGATGCACTGAGCAGGAAATCCTACGCAGCACTGATGTCCCTATCATCACTGTCCCTACCACTTCAGAAAGAAATAAAGAATTTTGGAGTCGAGGTAATAATTGGGCAACTTTCTGCATTGACTCTAGAGTCAACCCTGCTTGTGGATATACAAAGAAAGCAAAGTCAAGACCCAGAGATCCAGAAGATCAAGCAGGCGATCTAAGAGGCAGAAAATTCAGAGTTTCGAGTATCAGATAGTGGCATCCTCTATCTTGGAAACCGCCTTTGCGTCCCCAATGATGAGGAACTAAGAAAGAATATTTTAGAAGAAGCTCACAGTACCCCGTACTCTATGCATCCTGGTTCTACCAAGATGTACCAAGATTTAAAGAAAAGGTTCTGGTGGTCTGGACTCAAGCGAGACGTGGCCAGATATATCAGTACCTGCTTGACCTGCCAGAGAGTCAAAGCAGAACACCAGAGACCAGGAGGAGTTCTATAGCCACTTCCCATTCCAGAGTGGAAGTGGGAAGAAATATCCATGGATTTTATCACAGGCCTCCCAAGGACCACCCATGGACACGATGCAATATGGGTGATAGTGGATAGATTGACCAAGTCTGCCCACTTCCTAGCCATCAAGTTATCGCATTCGGTAGAGCAGTTAGCACAGCTGTACGTGAAAGAAGTAATCAGGCTTCACGGAGTTCCGAAGTCGATCGTTTCTGACAGAGATGGGCGGTTCATCTCCCATTTTTGGAGGTGTGTTCAGGACGCCCTAGGCACCAGACTTCAGTTCAGCACAGCTTTCCATCCCCAGACAGATGGACAAACAGAGAGAGTAAATCAGATTTTAGAAGACATGCTCAGGGCTTGTGCATTGGACTTTAAAGGTAGTTGGTGCAAATTTCTGTGCTTAGCTGAGTTTGCCTACAACAATAGCTATCAGGCCACCATCAGGATGGCACCTTATGAGACATTGTATAGCAGGAAATGCAGATCACCCATATGTTGGCAAGAAGCGGGTGAGAAAAAAAGAGATGGAGTCAGGACTAGGCAGCCAGACTGAGCTTATAGATGAGACCACTCAAGCTATCCAGACGATCCGCCAGAGGATTGAGACTGCCCAGAGTAGACAGAAAAGTTATGCTGACACACGCCGTAGGCCACTTGAATTCCAAGTTAGAGATTCAGTATTTCTCAAGGTCGCTCCTATGAAGGGAGTGATGAGATTTGGCAAAAAGGGCAAGCTGAGTCCTCGCTACATAGGACCCTACAAGATTATAAAGAGAGTTGGGAAGGTAGCCTATGAGCTGGACTTGCCAGAGGATACGTCAACTATCCACAGTACCTTCCATGTCTCCATGCTAAAGAAGTGTATTCACGACCCTAGCCAAGTGATTCAGCCTCAGTCAGTACAGATCCAAGAAGATCTTAGTTATGAGAGCAGACCGACACAGATAGTGGACAAAGCAGTTAAAAGATTAAGAAACAGAGAAGTGCCACTAGTGAAGGTCATCTGGCAGAATCAAAAGCATGAAGAGGCTACTTGGGAACGTGAGGACAGCATGAGAGAGAGATATCCAGAATTATTCTAAGTTCGAGGACGAACTTTTCATAAGGTATGGGGGATTGTAATGCCCCAAAATTCCTATTTTTAGTTCTTAAAGTCCTTAGAATTATTTAAAAATGGTTTAGAAATATTCTAGATATTTTTAGGGATTTTTAGAATATTTTTATGGAATTTTTCGAGTCCGTTTAGTATATTTAAAAAAAGAAAAACGTTAAAGAGCAAGCAGGGAGTTCGAACCCGCGACCACCGGTAGAACAAGCACGCGCGCAACCAGCTGGGCTGGTTGGTTTTGTTGAAATAATCTAGGCGAAACAATAGATAAGGTATAATTAGGTAAATTCGCCCCATAAGTATAAATAGATAATTAAAGAGAGAAATTTTATTTTCTCTCAACCTAAACCCTTTCTCTCCCTCGCCCAGCACCTTGTGCCGACTCCTTTCCCCTCTCCTCTCTTGGGCGACACCACATCAAGCCCTAGAGGGCCGGCCAAGGCTCTCCTCCGAGAGATATTCCTATATTCGGGATCCCCGCGACGAGAGGAACGCGTAGGCGCGAAGAATTCTCCGAGATCTCAATTTTCTTCCGAGCCCTAGACGTCAATCTTGGTTGTAAGTCCAAGATATCAATGTAAGTACTGCTCACCTGCAGTAAGAGGCGGTTTTTCCGCAAGAATTTCCCTTAAAAGTTTTTAAAAGAGATATTTCCTTTTTGTTTAAGTTTTTGCATGTGATCTTAGTTCATTATATGCTTGTATAAGTTTGATAAAGCACCCTATGTGAGATTAGGGGCTAAGAAAGTTATGAGAAAAGAAAAGAGAAGATAAAGATAAGAAAAGAAAAGGCCAAGGCCTTAAGAAATCCCCAAAAGTCAAGACTTAGGGATTTTAGCACGCAAGGTGCTCGAGAAAATGTCAAGGCATTTACAGATAAGAAAGAAAAGAAAGAAAAGCTATTTTATTTTCTAAGGCCAGTACCCGGCGTCCAAGGGCGTCGTTAAAGAAATCCAGGTGTCCAATTCCAAGGTCTTGGCCCTGGTAGACCAAGGTCTGCTCTATTAGGATTGGTGGCTCGCTACCCCAACCTTTTAGGGAACGCGCATGAGATGGTACTTACGTCTTCAGTGGATCCAAGTGATTATTATTTTCAAGTATATGCTTTAGCAAAGTTTCTAAAGTTTAAGAAAGTTTTCAAAAAGTTAAAGAATAGCTAAAGTTTCAAGTTGAGCCAAGAAAAGTAAATTGAGATTTATTAATGCTTGAGTATGCATGTTTTGAGTTATACATGTTCTTAGTTTTCTTTCAAGCATATAAGTATCTCATATGATTTTCATATTGATCAAGAAGCATGTTTGCACATTTCGAGATTTTGTGAGCTAGATAGTACTTACTAAGCTTTTTGCTTACTAGTTGCATTTCCTCTTACTGCAGATAAAGGTAAAGGCAAGCAATTCTGAAGGAAGGCGACGAGGCGGTGCTGAGTAAAGTGTGTGTGGTGGCTGATTTTGGAGAGATCCTTGAGACGAGACAATTTAGTTATTTGAATTACAATGTTTTAGTTTATTCAAATTTCAAGTTCTTGCTTTATGGAGTTTAGCGAACATTTAAGCTTTGGATAGTTTTACATGCTCAATTTCTTAGAGTAAAGATTCCAGGTCATTTCATTTAGCATACATATCCTTATGATTGCATTGGATAAGTAGAAGTGTGAGTAGTTTGAAATATTGATACTTTGTTAGAGAAATAGATGCATGTGCCAAGATAGTATTAACTTCCCTTTGAATCAAGTTTTAATTGATGTTTCAGAATTTTGTGTGATGAGTTTCAATGGTTAGAAGTTAAGTTTGGTACAAACTCTAGCTTAAAGTCTATGTAGATTTTTCATAACTTGCTAACTTCCGCAAAAGTCCTAATTTCAAGTTTATGGATTCGTTTTGATTGGCTAAATTGTTTAGAAAACTGGCATAGGGTATAGAAATGGTGTCATGATTTTATATGGCGCGAAAGTGTAGGTTTGGTGGAGTTTTGAAACAAGGCTTCGAATCTGGAAAACAGGTTTCAGACTTATCAGTCGACTGGTACAGTATTAGTCGACTGATACCCGTAAGCTGAGTTGGGCGAGGCAAGTTTCAATAAGTATTTTTCTTACGAGTTTTTGAGAAAGAAAGTGTGACATGGTATCATGCATGACTATTTAAGTTAGAATATTATTCTTAGATAGATTAAAAAGAAAAAAAAAAAGATTTCCGCATTTTTAGTCGTGCATTAGAGTCGAGAAGTAGACAAAAGTAACGATCCGTCTAAGGCAGAGAAGGCGGGTCGCTACAGAGCAGATCAATTTCAACACATATTCTTGCCATATAGAGCCTTGAGCCATCAGCCGTAGCTTCATCTATCTTTATGGGTTTACCAACTATACGAGCAGCAGAAAACAAGCTCTTTTTGTTAAACATATGTATGGGAAAGTCTGGAAATTGAATCCATACCGGGGCTATCGAAGATTCAGCATCGTAAGAGAAGTTAGGTGACCATTTGAATATACGTAGAGGAACACCTCCAATGTACCAGACTCCCCGTGCCCAGATTCTTGCCATATCAGTATTAGATGTCAAATGAATAAAGATATGCCCCGAACGCAGTACTCTGATGTTGTAAGGGCTAGATAACCCTAGATTTTGAAAAGCAAGCATAGTAACTGAGAAGATTGGGCGTTTACCTGAGAATTTTCCAATTAGAGCATATTTGTAAGGATCGGCCATAGATGTAACTTCTTCCATAGTATAGAAAATCCCCGGCTTATCATTATAGATCATCGTCTCTTTAAAATCTTCTCCAATCTCATCAAAAGTCTTTTTCGATGACCTTGGTGAAGATGGTCTCAGCGCCGCAGCGTAAGATACTTAAGTTTCAGCCGTAGCTCCTTGTGGATTCAGCAGGCTCTCGGAGAGCACTGCGTTAGGTAGTGGAGGAAAAGCTGATGAATTCGGCGCCAGTTGTTTACTGACGCCGGTGGCCATCGCCGATGCGGGAGAAAGCCGCGCATGAAACCAGTCGCCTTCAAATCACCTTCAATTCGCCCTATAGCCAACCGGATCGACCTCACTAGTTCCCAGCATGGTCGACTAGAGGCTAACCTAGTTTGCCTAGGTGTTGGTGGTGCTTCTTGAATGGTTTCACTAGACACAAGCTGAGCCTCAGGATCCGGCTGATCTATGGTTTGTCTAGGCTCACCGTCATCGTATTCATCACCATCAATAACATTTGGACTTTCATTCAAACTTAGTATCCTAAGTTCGAATTGGACTTCATCTTCTGGTTGCCCATTGGCTTTTAGAATTTCTTCAAAGACAACATCAGAAGACTCTTCAACCAATCTAGATTTCTTATTGTAGACTCGGTAGGCTTTGCTAACTAAGGAGTACCCGACTAGTATCCCTTCATCAGCCTTTGCCGTGAACTTTCCAAGATGGTCCTTGGTGTTTAGAATAAACACCTTACAACCAAACACCCTAAGGTGTCTAACCGTAGGTGGTTTTCCAAACCAAAGTTCATGAGGAGTCTTACCTAAGAATCTATGTATGAGAACTCGATTTTGCACGTAGCAAGCCGTGTTTACAGCTTCGGCCCACAAGTAACTCGGTAATGAGTACTCATTGAGCATGCTCCGAGCAGCCTCTTGTAGAACACGGTTCTTCCTCTCTACAACACCATTTTGTTGTGGTGTTCTAGGAGTGGAGAACTCATGTCTATACCCTCTATCTTAATAAAACTCTAAAAACCGTTGGTTTTGAAATTCACCTCCATGATCACTTCTTATTGTCTTAATTGTTGATGATTTTTCATTTTCAACTCTTCTACAAAAAGAAATGAAAACATCTAAGGCTTGATCTTTATATTATAGAAAATATGTCCATGTATATCTAGTAAAATCATCAATGATAACAAAGCAATATCTACTACCATTCAATGATATGATAGTGCTACAATCAAACAAGTCCATGTGAAGTAAATCCAATGCGGTAGAAGTACTTACAGTGCTTTTACCTTTATGTGCAGATTTTGTTTGCTTACCCATTTGACATGCATCACAAACCTTTTCTTTCTCATACATGATGCTTGGTAAGCCACGAACTAATCCCTTGTTAGTCAACTTACGGATATTCTTCATGTTCACATGTGCTAGTCTCCGGTGCCAAAGGGTGGACTCCTCTTCTTTTGACATGAGACACTTAGCAAAAGCATTAGTAGCACATTTAAAAGATACTTGGTAAATGTTTTCTACTCTTGTTCCTACTAGTACCGTGTCAAAAGTGTCATGTTGTCTAACTAGATATTGACTTGGTTGAAAATAAATTGTGTAACTTGCATCACACAATTGACTGACACTTAGGAGATTAAATGTCATCCCCTTGACTAGAAGGACATTTTTAATTCTAAGACATTCAGATATTTGAATGTCTCCTATTCCTATGACCTTAAGACTACCATTATTACCAAAAGAAACATTACCTCTATTTTTGCATTGAAGGGTAGTAAATAATGATTTATCACCGGTCATATGTTTGGAGCACCCACTATCAATGAACCAGGTGTTGGTGCAGGAAGCACCATATCGAACCTTGTTTTGATATTGGCAAAGGATTCAAAGTTAAGTATCATTTGTGATCTAATAAAGTTACTCAAGTGTGCAGGAAAGTCCTAGGTAATCTAGGCAATAAGTCCTAGCCATGGGTTGGGCAACTAAGTCCTGACATAAGGTTGGGCAATAAGTCCTAGTCATGGACTGGGCACTAAGACCTGGCCGAGGGCTGGGCACTGAAGACCTGGTTCGAGGAATTAGGCACTAAGACCTGGCCGAGGGCTGGGCACCGAAGACCTGGTTCGAGGAATTGGGCACTAAGACCTGGCCGGGGGCTGGGCACCGAAGACCTGCTCGGAAGGTGGGCACTAAGACCTGGTCACGGATTCGGCACGAAGACCTGGTGAGTAAAGCTGGGCAAAAGTCCAACCGGAGGAGCCAGTTGGCAAAAGGTAAATTTGTTAGTGATATCAGAGAAGTGTCCTAAGGCAATCGCCTTATGATTGTAATCATTTATTTTAATAAATGAATATTCACTATTTGAGAATACATGTTTATGATTTGATTGAGATCTTAAACTCATTTACTGAATGTCCGCAATACAATTCACAGCATGAGAGAATTTGTGATGAATTCACAACTAGTGATTATCTCTACATGTGCAATTGTGAAGTATTGAAATTATCCCTAGTCGATGAATTGATAAAAATGGACACTATCAATTCTGTTAAGACTAGCATGGGTTATTCTCTAATCAGCTGATTCTCACTGGCTGGTGACATTGGGATGTCCGGAGATAAATATGAATCTAGTTAAGGGAACTAGTTCATTAGATTGACTGGCTGTAAAACTTCATATGGTAGTCTACATATAGACATGTCAGTGAAGTTCTTACTACAGCTTAAGTGCGATGTTCCTTTGACTTGCGATGTTCAAGTCATCTTGGTCATGGAGACTTATACTTTGACATCTTAAGCAAGCATCTCCAAGGAGGTGTGGACCCAGGATGATTGGGTATAAGCCGAAGTGTCCGAAGATGTTTGAACAGCCTACAAAGGATTCACTACTCCTTGCGAGGAGATGTATACCCAAGGCCTATCGTCGGATTGTTACTCGAAGCCTCTGGCCAGAGCATGACATGTTCAGAGTATGAATCTCTTAGATACATGAGAGTAATTAGAATTCGTATGACGAGAAAAATATTACTTGGGCTAGGTGTGACGTAGTCAGCCTAGTGGGGACTGACACACATAGACCGTGTCCTGAACCAAGTGGGTATAAGATGGTGAAGGGAATGAGGCACGATTCATTATAGCTGCTGAAGGGTTTCAGAATCATTTCTGAGGTCAACCGTTGATCTTTCGATTAATTGGGGATCATGATGTACTACTAGGTGCCACTCATGATCGTTCTATAATTGGTTAATTATAGACGGCCAACATAAATCGAAAGCCTATTTAGTCACACGCACTACGAGTAATCCGAGGGATTTAAAACGAGTTGAAAATTGGATTTTCCGATCAAGAGAGATAAATCGAATCTGAATTTTTCAGAGACGCATCGGAAGCGTAAAATGGCTAAGTCTTTTGAAGACTTATTGGACGAATTAAATGAGTTTAATTCATAAGGTCTTGGCTTGGGTTTGGCCGGCCAAAGAGGATCCCCACCCTCTTTGCTTGGCCGGCCACAACAAAAGGGAAAACCAAATTGTTTGGTTCAAATTATAAAATAAACCATGTGTGGTTTGTTTTATAAAATTATGGATAATATAAATTTTATAAACCGAGGTTTGGTTTATTATTTTCATGGAAATTAAAATAAACTTTGAATAGTTTATTTTATTTTATAAAATCAATTATGAATTGATTTTTCATGATAAGAAAAATTTATATGATAAATTTCTTATGAAAATTTATTCCATAAGAAAAGGGAGACATGGTTGTTTTTATCATAAATTAAATTATGATAAAAACTTGGCATGATGGAATAAATCATAGAAAAATTTATATGATAAATTTCTTATGAAAATTTATTCCATAAAAAGGAGACTTGGCGGTTGAGAGGCCACTATATAACGGAACCAAGGCAAGACTTGGAAATTAATCTAAGAGATCTAGGAATAAGCCCTCTCTCTCTCTCCTTCTCTCCCTCTCCCTTCTCTAGTGCCGCCGGCCCTAAAGGAGGCCCTTGCTGCCGTGAGCTTCAGCCACCCTTGGCCACCAAACAGCTGCCGCAAGAAGAAGAAGAAGCGGGCGCAACTCCTTCCTTCCCGGAATCTTGATTCCGTTCTTCGTTTGGTGGTTAGTCTTCCCATATCTCTCTTGGTATTCTTGTCGTGCCTTTGGAGAATCTAGTAGTTCTTGTCGGTACGAAACTTGTGGCTTTGCGAAGTCATCCCGAAGAAAACTCGTCGTGGACGCGAATAGAGGCGAAGCTTCCAAGGGACGCTAGCGATTGGATCTCGTCCCTTCCTTCGAGTTATGCGAGGTAATATGTAAATTAGTTTACTTCTACAAAATTTTAAATGTATGATCATGTCTACGCAATATAAGGTTGCATACTTAGATGTGTGGTTAAATAATTTGAGAAATTATTTATGCTAAACCTTCCGCTGCACGTAATTAATTCTAAAATTACGAACCCGCATCCATGTCAACATGCACCCGGTCCCAACAGTGGAATCAGAGTCGGTTAGTGTTCGACATAATCATATAATTGTTTTGCGGAAAACTTTGTCATGATTTCAATTTTGGAAATTTTTTCCAATTATGGATACTTTCCAATTATGGTAAATTTTAGATTTAGGAATTTCAAAGTTTGGAAATCCTCATGAAATTTTGCAAACTTTTGAGATATCCCTATTTCTGAAATTTTATGATAATTGTGAAAGCTTTCCATTTTGGAAAATTTCCAATTTTAGAAATTTCTTATTTTGGAAATTTTCCAATTTTGGAAATACGTAAGTTTTATTTGTACCAGAAACTTACAATTATTCTGAAAATTTTTTATTTTTGGAAACTTTCCATTTTTGGAAACTTTTCATTTATGGAAAGCTCGCAATTTTGGGCACTTTCTTTCAAGAAAGTCTAGACAAATTATGGGAATATTAATTGGCATTTAAATTCATAATTGGAAATTAAATTATTTACAAAATTCTTTATTTTGGATTGAGCCTCGGGGAGCCGTCCAATTTAAAGTTAGTTGTTATAATTAAATTTCATAAATTGAATTTAAATTGTCAAATGTTTAATTTGGATTGAGCCTCGGGGAGTCGTCCAAATTATATTATCAATAAATTCGTATTTTGGATTGAGCCTCGGGGAGCCGTCCAAATTAAGTTATTTATTGATATTAATTTTCCATAAATAAAATATGTGATCAGAACCAAGATAGCTACGGCTGTAAGACTCACTAACGTACTTGCATTATCATGTTTGGTACTAACCCTGGATGCAGGACCGAAGGAACGAGTGTCTGCAGCTCAGAACGCCTCAAAGGAGAGAGGCAGCAACTGGGTTGGGCGCCCGGGAGGTCACGGGCGCCCTAAGTAAGAGCCAAACATGGGTTGAGCAAGAAAACGCTTCGGAAGCATAGCTCCGGGGTGCCCCCGTGCTCCCGGGCGCCCCGGATGCCTCGGGCGCCCTGGGCTCAAGCCAACGAAGCGGATAGAATCAAGCCAGCGAGAAGCCAGTGGAACGAGTCAACCCGGGTGCCCCCGATCAAACCTCAGCTCGATCCTAGAGGGATAACGGCTGACCGAGCCTTGTCCGGATTGATTGTCACGTGGGGGCGCCCCCAACGTCCAGGGCGCCTCGGGAGGCTATAAAAAGCCCCTCGACCCCAAGGCTTCAAATATCACTTCTTCAAACGCCAATACGCTCTTCTACTCAAGCGCTCTGACCCGGAAACCTCCCAACTCGAGATACAAGCGCTGACGACGTCCCTCTGCTCCAAAATACAATCCACACCGGGCGTCGGTAACAAAGAGCTGACTTTTTAACTTTACTGTACTTTAACTGTAATATCTGTCTGTAAACCTTTTTGCGCACATATAGAATTGCCCGCAGTAAACGGTCAACGACCATGGGCCTTGGAGTAAGAGCCGACCGCGACTCCGAACCATGTAAATCGCTTGAGTTCTTTGCGTTTTGTGTTAATTTTCCGCTGTGCATTCTCTCTCTAAATTCAAAAACGGTTTACGATATTCACCCCCTCTATCGTATTCTTTTGATCCAACAAGTGGTATCAGAGCGGGGTAGCTCAAATTTGGTGCAACCACCAATTTGGGAGTTTTCAGATTTTCGAAATTATTTTATTTTTTTTAATCTTTCTCGTTAATCGAGTTTATTCACCACTCGATCTTTTTCACTTTTTATTTTTAAATAAATAATATCTGTGAGTGGATTTAAATTTTGAATTTTTATTTTTTCACCATTCATTGAAATTGATAAAACGATCAATTTTTAAAAATTTATCATAAATTTTTTTCCTATTATTTTAAATTTTTTTTTCAAAATTCGTGCTATCTTAATTCAAGAATTTTGTTAACTCTTAATTAGATTTAAATTAAAAAATATATTATTTTCCAAAAAAAAATTTCAAACTTTTTATTATTATTTTTTTCCCACCTCGAAATTCGTGCAATATCTATCTTAGGCTATTTTTTCTCTCTCCCGCACTACTAATCCAAGACTAAGTCTTGGTACATTTTTTTGTTATTTCTTGTGTGTACGAGGTTTAAACTTAATGGCCAACCATGAGTGGAACAGTGCCCGTCCACCGCTATTCTCCGGCGAGAACTTCAATTTTTAGAGAAGTAAAATGGAGTTCCTTCTGAAGGCCCACATGGACTTATGCGGATCATCCAAATGGGATTCTCTTTACCCGTAGAAGATGAGTTGTCAATCGAGTGGGACAAACTGGATGAACAAACCCTCAACCAAATCGAGACCGATGCAAGGGCAACTGCAATCCTACAATGTGGCCTAACCAAGGAGCAACTCGAACTAGTAGGTCCATTCAGATGTGCGAGAGAAATTTGGGAAAAATTGATTAACCTTCATCAAAAGATCTCAGATGAAGAAGAAGATCATGTCAGTTATCTTACCCTCTCGGTCCAAGCACAGACAGCCAAGTCAGAGTCTGAACCCGAATCCAAAGTCGAAATTGAACCAGAATCAGACAATGAATTGACTGAGATGGTAACCGATTTCAAATTCTTTTCAAAATTAGAATTAAATAATCAAACAGATACTGCAATGGTCGAGGAAGGTGTAAAATCTATTGTAGGAAAAACTCCAAAAGAACCACCAAAGAAGGAGCTTCAACCAGTACCCGAGTCTGACTCAGACACGAAATCAGAAGATGAGTTTAGATCCGAGGCGGTAAGAATCAAGGGGGAGATTCCCAATAAGGAATCAAAAGGTAAATTTGTAAATTCAAATTTGAAAGATCATGTAATTTATTACACATGCAGGGAAAGAGGGCACTACAAAAGTAGGTGTCCTACTCGTAAGATACGAACGACACCACCAAAGGCGTCAAAGGAACCAGTTCCAAAAGCACGAAAGGACAAAAGTTGCATCCAATGCTTCAAGTGCCAGGAGTTTGGGCATTACAAAGATGAATGCAAAGATAGAAGAGCCAAAGATTCAGGACAACCTACCAAGATGGGTAACTTCAATTTATATGAAAATCCACTTTTTACCATGAATATAGATAGTTTACTTAATCTCCCTCGGTCAAATTTAGATATGGATGCATGCTTAAATAACATAATTAATTCATGCAAATTAATTAATTCAAACTTCAGAAAGTTAAAACAAGAAAATGAGACTTGGAAAATTAAATTTGATATACTGGAAAAATTAATTAACAATCATGCAAACTTAGAAAATCCAGAAATTTCTCTTCATTATAATTTTACTTAGCTTTTTATGTTTGGATTTAGAATTAGATAGTTTAAGGATAAACAGTTTAATTAAAATTTGAACAACATAGTATTGAGTGGAGGTGCGATGATAGTACGTTAGGGAAGCCTTTCTAATAAGGTCAAGTATACACTACTTGGTCTGTTTAGTCTGGTGGAACTAGCCGAAGCTACCGATCCAAGACCCAAGCTAGTTAAACCAAAATCTTTCAAGAAGTAACTTGAAGATGAATTTTCTGTAAAAGGCTTTGTCAAGGAAAGGGTTGATGATCCAATAAGGCTACAGCCAAAGAAGGTCTAGTGCCTCGCCAAGACCTGGAAGCCAATTATAGAAAATCAAATTCACTCTACTATTGTCATATTTGAATCTAACACAAATTTTATGTAAATCTTAGATTTAACACTAATTCGAAGATACAAATTAATGCATCTCACAAAACAGTTAAGGATATCCTGTTTTGTCACTTAGAAATGGGTGAGATGCTTAGGACCTAAAAGTTTAGTCCAACCCAACCAACATTACAAAATTTAAATTTAACTCAACTGAACAACTTCAAAATTCAAACTTAACTCTCTAAATTAATTTTAAAATCCTCAAAAATCAAATTTAACTTTTAAACTAAGAGTTAATGTTTCAAGTCACTGTACTCAAGATTAGGTCTCTTTTTCACTTACCTGAAATTTATTTCTTAACATTTATTTATTTCCTTTGCCATTATACAAACATTTCGTTCAGTCAATCAATTTATTCTTAAAAAATAAGCATGGCAAAAAGTCACCTTGTGGATTACTTAGGATATTTTTAAGAAAAATGTACAGTCCGGGCTCTGATATGTTTCAAACTTAAGTTTTTTTTAAAAAAACCTTCTATTTTTCTCTTGGAAATTATTTTAAATATAGAATTTCCCCTTTTCAGGTCTCTATGTTAACTTTTTCAAAAAGGAGAAAGAAATTATGTTTCAAATCATTAAAATAAAATATTTTCTTTTAACTTAGTTTTCTTCTCTTTTTATTTAACTCAAACCCTAAGACTCAGAGGAGGATTAACTTGTAGTCAACAAGCCTCCTAGGACTGTGTCAGGTTTAGGGGGAGTTCAAACTGAAAGAAGAAGTTTAAAAATACTATGTTTTCAAATAATCATTATGTTTTTCGAAAATTATGCTTTACAAAAATCACTATCACTCATGTTTTTCAAAATATTAATACTTCGAAATTCATTTTAAGAATTGTGCGTGATTCCCTTTTTGATTTTGACAAACCCTAAAGACACAAGGGAGTCTACTTCATGATCTACAAGGACTCCTAGGAAGTGTCAAATTTAGGGGGAGTCTAAATTGAAAGAAATTATGTCTGACAATTATTTTTCAAAATTATATGTTTTCAAGCACTGCACTTTTAAAATCCTTTTTGAAAACTTAAATAATTTTTTCTTTCAAAATACTATCCTGTAAGATCATTTTGCTTATATATATACCATCACTTTCAAAAGTTTACTTTACTTTGGAATACTTTAAAAATCTTTTTAGAATACTTTTCAAAAATGCATATTATGTTTTAAAAGTACTTATACTTCTCAAAAAAGTCTTATACTTCTCAAAAAGTACTTGCATTTCTCAAAGGCTTAATTTTTCAAAATTTTTCAAAAATTTTATCCTTTACCTAAGAAATTCTATTTCTCTTTATCTTGAGGATTAACAATAAGTGGCTAAAAGTTCGGAACTTGGACTTAAATATGCTTAGAATCAAATATAGTTCTGAACTTAAACTTATTGATTAAACGCTTTAAGTTTTACATATCAAGCTTGGACTTAATAGAAATGTCAACTTGGTTTAACAAACTGTTCTTTAGCATTAATCCTTGCTTAATAAGTTAATAATGTGTTACTTGTTCCCTATCATTTAGTTTATTTTGTAACACTTGATATTTTGAAAAAAAAAACTATTTCAATATTTATGATTTTGCAAAACTAATAAGCTCTGATACACAATTTTTTTTCCTTAAACCTTTGTCAAAATATATTTTTCAGAGTATTTTTAAGGGGGAAAGCTGACTTAAACAAAATTAAATTTTTCCTTAAATTTCTTCCCTTCTTCATGTAACGCCCGTCCTTATATCTACCCTAAAGGCGGGGTTACGGGTCCATACATTCATCTCATATATCATGTTAAGCATGTATATCCAAACAAAACAATTACAATACAAGAAGTGTAGTAAGCATGCTTATTGAAGACTAATTTACCGATCTAAATAAGTTACTGATCTAAACATGGTTTGAACAAGATAGAGCACAGCATTGGGCAAAGGGGCATGGTAAGAATATAGCAAGAGTTACCTAGTCTTAGTTACATGCAAAAGAAGCATTCATAAGCAACAGGAAATAGTAAATATCTAGCATTTTACTTAGCATGCATACTACAAGAGTTAGACATTAATGATAGTGTTATCTAACATGACATAGGTTCCATATCTCTAAACTTAATCAACAGTAGAGTAGACATAATCATCACACATTCAGAGTATAGTAATACAATTGCAATCTTTTATTGGAAGCAGTTTAGATTCTAGACAAAAAGAAGGTAGATAAGAATCTTTCGTTCTTTCCCGAGCCATCACCACACACATCCTCTAGCTTTCTCTCTGCCTCTTCCTTTAGTTCAAGTATTTCTTACCGCTATCTGCAGCATAAGAAAAACAACATGAACTAGTAAGCAAAACATGCTTAGTAAGAATCCGGGCCTACTCGCAAAACCATATCGATACATCATATCATGTACTCAGTAATCAAGATAGAACAAGATTATAAGCATCATAAGCATCTCATCAAAGTATCATAAGCATCACATCAAATATCTCTAAGTACTTACAGAACAAGATCATCACATAATGAGAAAATATGCTTTTCAAAAAGGTTCCATAAAGGTAAGTACTTAAAAATATCATATCATCATCTAGGGCCCAGTTGTAGTACCACATCAAGCGCGTTCCCTAATAAATTGGGGTAGCGAGCCACCAATCTAATTAGGGCAGGACCCTTCCGTCCTACCAATGTCATGACCTTCAGTTAACATGCACATTGGATTTGTTTAACGACCCCCTTCCGAGTCGGGTACACAACTTTCAAAGTAAAGTAATTTATCATGCAATTACTCATATATGTATATGCCTAAAGGTACTCTTAATCACATCTTAAAGGGACACACCACTCATCAAGGGTGCTCTTGATCCCCTAGGGACACACCACACATTCGGGTGCTCTTGATCCCAGTTTCAATAGAGTACCCCTTTTTTTTAGCATATTATCAACCACATCTCAACCACATCATGTTCATGTCTTAAGAGTGCCCCATGGGCTATAAGGCATGCTTTTATACCTAACAAGATAGGTCACATAATTTATACACACATCATATAAGTGTAGCATGCTTCATGGTTTCATTAAGGACTTCCCAACCCTAGAACCACGGTTGGCTGAAAATCAAGTGTAGGGAATTCTTTGATTTTCCAATCAAGCATTCATTCCTGCATTTCTACAAACACCTCAAGTGTACTTCATGTTAACAATTGAAACATGGTTTATACTTCAAAGTGGGGTTAGCTTCCACTAACCCTAACTTACAAGGGTGGCCGAATGGTGTAAAATGGCTAGGCTAGGTTTTTGACATCCAACCTTCACACAAACATTCACACAAACATGTTATCTACACTACTATTCATGAGAACATAATAGGATAGCAAGCAACTCAAAAACCCTAGCCTTCCTCCTCTTGGCCGAAACCTTGTAGGGTACCCAACCCTAATTTTGTCCTTCCAAAAATTTGGAAACATCACATATGAGTATACCCTAAGTCTTAAGGGTTATTTTCATGTATTGAAAAGTTGCCACACACATTCCTTAGGAAGTGGCCGAAACCCATACAAGGACAAACCCTAGGTTTTGTTCTTGACACCATGAAGAAAAATCCATCTACATGTATACCCTAAGTCTTAAGGTCTTCCCATGCATCAAAGTTGGATCAAAAACCTTCTCTTGGACCCCCAATCCTAGGGTGGCCGAAACTTCTACAAGGAAGATCCTTGTGATTTTTCAAAAGAAATACACAAGCAAACATTCAATAGCAATTATACTGCAGGCGAGAGGACACTTACATCCTAGCGCTGGAATTTCACCTTCTCTTAAACTGTAGGGTACCCTACACTTGGAGGGTATGTGAAAATCCTTTTCTTCCAAATCTTCTCTAGGGTTCCTTGGACTTGGTAGAGGGCAAGGCACTTGGATTTTCCTCCTTGCAATTGCCCTAGGGTTAGAACCCTAGGGTTGGAATTTTCGAAAATGAAAAGGGAGAAGAGTCTTCTTGATCTTTTCGAAAATGGAAGTGGGGAAGAAGAAGGAAAAAGTGTAACTTCCTTTCCCCCTCTCTTATTTATACTCTTCTCATGAAGAGGCATGTCTCTTCGCTTCCCTCGATTTAACGAGAATGTTCTTATTCCCTCTACATGAAATATTGCTTGGTTCATTGGTTATGACATGGTGAGTGCAACTAGGAGGTACAAGGTTCAATCCTTGCTTCCTCCTTTCTACCTCTTCTTTTTATCACAATTTGCACTAATCCATATCAAAGCCCATTAAGCCAAGCCCATCATGAAATTTCATAATATTAATAATATTTCATGGATTCATAATATTTCATAATATCCCATAAATATTATTTCATAATATTTTTAATATTTCATATTTATGAATATGATATTTCATGCATTCATGACATTTCATAGCATGTGATTGCATGAAATTTATATCATTTCATTATAACTATTTTTCATACATTGTCATGATTTTACATTGAAAAATTTGGGGTGTTACACTTCAAAGAAACTTTATTGAAAACATCGAGTTGCTCTTAACCAAGAATTTCCTTTGTGATACTCAGAAGTTTTTATATTTTTTTTCAAAACTGAACTTAGAATTATTTCTTTTTAAAGTAATGAACGTTTTCATACCTAGAACCTTTTTCAAACTAAAAAATTGCATATTTTTTAAAACTTCAAAGGGGAAGAGTTTCATATTAAGGGGGAGCTTCATGAAAACTTCTTGTTTTTCAAATCATAATTTTCAAAACGTCCAATCAAAAGTACTTTTTCAAAAAGTTTTGTAACATGTTTTGTTTGAAAACTATTTTTTGAAAAAGTTATGAACTCCTTTACTTAAATTTATTTTGGTAAAACTCAAAACTCTCTATTAGAAACCTTATTCGCCCATGTATGTTTTTGATATATGTCAAAGGGGGAGGAAAGGTCAAAGTTAAGGATTTTATAGCACAAGTATTCAGGGTTTTAGGGGAAGTATGAGGAATAATAGATTTTTTTCAAATCTAGTCTATTCATAACTACTATAACTGCTATACTTCATTGATTTTACCTTATGTTCTTAAACTGTTATAAGTTTTTACTTAACTTTGAATTGTGTTGCCATAAATCAAAAAGGGGGAGATTGTTGGTGGAGGAAGCACCATATCGATCCTTATTTTGACATTGGCAAAAGGTTCAAAGTTAAGTATCATTTGTGATCTAATAAAGTTACTCAAGTGTGCAGGAAAGTCCTAGGTAATCTAGGCAATAAGTCCTAGCCATGGGCTGGGCAACTAAGTCCTGACATAAGGTTGGGCAATAAGTCCTGGTCGTAGACTGAGCACTAAGACCTGGCCTAGGGCTGGGCACCGAAGACCTGGTTCGAGGAATTGGGCACTAAGACCTGGCCAGGGGCTGGGCACCGAAGACCTGCTCGGAAGGTGGGCACTAAGACCTGGTCGCGGATTGGGCACGAAGACCTGGTGAGTAAAGCTGGGCAAAAGTCCAACCGGAGGAGCCGGTTGGCAAAAGGTAAATTCTCCTGAGAGGAGTAGGTGAGGACGCGTTCCCCGTCAAGGGATCATAGGCGTCAGCTCGACCTAGGGCTCCATTTTAGAAACCCAAAGTCAGAACCAAGACAGCTACGGCTGTAAGACTCACTAACGTACTTACATTATCATGTTTGGTATTACCCTGGATGCAGGACCGAAGGAATGAGTATCTGCAGCTCAGAACGCCTCAAAGGAGAGAGGCAACAGCTGGGTTGGGCACCCGGGAGGTCACGGGCACCCTAAGTAAGAGCCAAACATGGGTTGAGCAAGAAAACGCTTCGGAAGCATAGCTCCGGGGCACCACCGTGCTCCCGGGCGCCCCAGATGCCTCGGGAGCCCTAGGCTCAAGCCAACGAAGCGGATAGAATCAAGCCAGCAAGAAGCCAGCGGAACGAGTCAACCCGGGCGCCCCTGCATCCCGGGTGCCCCCGGTCAACCTCAGCCCGATCCTGGAGGGATAACGNGTAGGGCGCCTGGAGTGTCCCGGGCGCCCCCAAGGTGAATACAAAGAAGTGGAGCAAATGTACGCTTCGGAAACTAATTGGGCGGGCGCCCCGTGCTCCTGGGCGCCCCTTGCTCCCGGGTGCCCCGGATGGTCCGGGCGCCCCGAGCTCAAGCCAACGAAGTGGATAAAAGTCAAGCCAGTGAGAAGCCAGCGGATAGAGTCAACCCGGGCGCCCCTAGTGTCCCGGGCGCCCCCCAGTCAAACCTCAGCCTGATCCCGAAGGGATAACGGCTGACCGAGAGGTGCTCGTATTGGTTGACACGTGGGGGGGGGGGGGGGGGGGGGGCGCCCCCAGAGGCTATAAAAAGGCCCCTCGACCCCAAGGCTTGAAGACACAATTCTTCCAACGCATTCACGCTCTTCTACTCCCGCGCTCTGCTCCGGAAACCTCCCGACTCGAGATACAAGCGCCGACGACGTCCCTCTGCTCCAAAAATACAATCTACACCGGATGTCGGTAACGAAGAGCTGCTTTTAAGTTTACTGTACTATTCTTTTAATACATTTTGTAAACTGTTTTTGCGCACATATAGAATTGCCCGCAGTAAACGGTCAACGACCGTGGGCCTTGGAGTAGGAGCCGACCGCGACTCCGAACCAAGTAAAATTGTGGTGTTCGCGTGTGTTTTACTTTATTTATTTCCGCTGCTAATTCTCTTTTACAAATCTGAACGTTTTACGATATTCACCCCCCCTCTATCGTTCTTCTTGATCCAACAAGTGGTATCAGAGCGGGGTAGCTCAAATTTGGTGCAACCACCAATTTGGGAGTTTTTCGGATTTACGAAATTTTTCATTTTATTTCTTTTCTTTTTCATTAATCGAGGTTGGTGCAACACTACTCGATCTTTTTTTTAATAAATAATATTCACCCCCCAGAGGTTGGTGCCTTTTTCAATTTTGAATTCTCATTTTTTCACCATAAGTCAGAATTGATAAAACAATCAATTTTTGAAAATTTATCATAATTTTTTTTTATTATTTTAATATTTTCCTCAAAATTCGTGCTACCTTAATTCAAGCAAACTTTTTTTTTCAAACAGTGAATTCTTACCTTTTCATCATTAATCAAAATTGATAAAACTAATAGTTTCGAAAATTTGGCAAATTTTTTTTATTTTAATATTTTACCTCAAAAGTCATGCAATATTTAGTTTGGGTTATTTTACGAAGAAAGCTCCGAGATTGAGGTCCTTGAAGGTGTGATGTTTGAATCATCGGACGAGTCAGACGAAGATCACCTAAGTTATCTCGCACTCCCGGTCCTAGCACAGACAGCCGAGTCAAAATCTGAACCCGAATCCAAAGCCGAAATCGAACCAGAATCAGACGACAAATTGATTGAGACGGTAACCGATTTCGAATTCTTTTCAAAATTAGAATTAAATAATCAAACAGATATTGTAATGGTCGAGGAAGGTGTAAATTCTATTGCAGGGAAAACTCCAAAAGAACCACCAAAGAAGGAGCTTCAACCAGTATCCGAGTCTGACTCAGACATGGAATCAGAAGATGAGTCTAGATCCGAGGCGGCAAGAATCAAGGGGGAGATTCCTAATAAGGAATCAAAAGGTAAAATTGTAAATACAAATTTTAAAAATCATGTAATTTGTTACACATGCAGGGAAAAAGGGCACTACAAAAGTAGGTGTCCTACTCGTAAGATACGAACGACACCATCAATGGCGGCAAAGCAACCAGTTCCAAGAGCACGAAAGGACAAGAGTCGTATTCAATGCTTCAAGTGCCAGGAGTTTGGGCATTACAAAGATGAATGCAGAGATAGAAGAGCCAAAGATCCAGGACAACCAACGAAGATGGGTAACTTTAATTTATTTGAAAATCCAATATTTACCATGAATTATGTGATTGATTCATATAAATTAGTTAAGGCAAATTTTAGAAAATTGAAACAAGAAAATGAAACCTTGAAACATAAGGTCAAGATGCTAGAAAATTTAATTCATAATCTTGCTGATTTCGAAAATCCGGAGTATTACTCCAATTGTGACCTTACTTAGATAATTGTTTGCTTTAAGTATGTGTTGTTTTTTATTATGCTTAGAATTAGGATTGGTTAGAATAAGGACAAAGTGATTTAGCTGAAATTTGAACAACATAGTATTGGGTGGAGGTGAGATGATAGTACGTTAGGGAAACCTTTCTAATAAGGTCAAGTATACCCTACTTGGTCTGTTTAGTCTGGTGGAACTAGCCGAAGCTACCGATCCAAGACCCAAGCTAGTTAGACCAAAATCTTTCAAGAAGTAACTTGAAGATGAATTTTCTATAAAAGGCTTTGTCAAGGAAAGGGTTGATGATCCAATAAGGCTATGACCAAAGAAGACCTAGTGCCTCGCCAAGACCTGGAAGCCAATTATAGAAAATCAAATTCACTTTACTATTGTCAGATTTGAACCTAATACAAATTTCAACTAATCTTAGATTCAACACAATTTTGCAAAATAGACTTAAACTTAATAAACATTTTCAAAATTTAACCGTTTAAAATTAACCATGTTTTTCAAACTTAAAACCTTCATTTTTGTTAAAACATCTCACAAAACAGATAAGGTAACCTGTTTTATCATGTAGAACTCGGTGAGATGTCTAGGACCTAATAATGTAGTTCAATACTTTTTCAAATTAACTCTAAATTAACTCTACATGTTTTCCACTCAACATTTTCTTAAAAACTGAATTTCATTTCAAAATTAACTCATCAAGTATTGATTGAATTATACTACGATCTAGGACTTGATTGGGTCAATTACTGATTAGTTAAAAGCCTGGTCCAACCCAATCAACCTTACAAAACAGATTAAATTCAACTTAATTATTCTAAAAACTTCAACTCAATTATTCTCAAAATTCAACTTAACGTTAAATTTCTAATTAATTTCAAAATCCTCAAAATCATTTTAAAACTAAGATTTAATGTTTCAAATCATTGTACTTAAGATTGCTCACCTTAGATTTCTTTTACTCATCTACCTAAGAATTACTTAATTTTTGCAAACATTTCTATACAAAGAAATTCTTTTGGACAATCATTTTTTTAAATAAGTCTTGCAAAAAGTCAGCTTGGGGTTTACTTAAAATTCTTTTTCATTTTCACTTAGAAAAATGTCTACAGTCCAGGCTTTTGTGTTATATATATATATATATATATATATTTTACTTAAGTATTTTTCAAAATTTCTCCCGTACTTATATCTCCTATGGTATTGTTCAAAATCATTTTAAACATAGAATCTCCCTGTTGCAATTCTTTACCATTCTCAAAAGGAGGGAGAAAATAAAGAAATCATGTTTCAAATCATTAAAACAAAATATTTTTTTAAAAAAACTTTATTTTCTTCTCTTTTTGTTTGAATCAAACCCTAAGACTCAGAGGAGGATTAACTTGTGGTCAACAAGCCTCCTAGGACTGTGTCAAGTTTAGGGGGAGAGCAAATTAAAAGAATTATTGAACATTTTTCAAAATTATATGTTTTCATGCACTCCACTTTTAAAAATCCTTTTGAAAACTTAAATAATTTTTCTTTCAAAATACTATCCTGTAAAATCATTTTGCTTATATATAAACCATCACTTTCAAAAGTTTACTTTACTTTGAAATACTTTAAAAATCTTTTTAGAATACTTTTTGAAATTAATACTTACTTAACTTTGAAAAATTTTTCAAGACACTTAGGGAAATGTCCTTGTAGTTAACAAGAGTTCCTAGGATTGTGTCAGACTGGAAAAGAAACCAAGTCAAGAATTATATTTTCAAAATAAAATTAAATTTTTTTAAAAACATATCTTTCAAAAGTACTTTTCAAAAATGCATATTATGTTTTAAAAGTACTTATACTTCTCAAAAAGTACTTGCATTTTTCAAAGGCTTGGTTTTCCAAAATTTTCCAAATATTTTATCCTTTACCTAAGAAATTTCTATTTCTCTTTATCTTGAGGATTAGCAATAAGTGACTAAAAGTTCGGAACTTGGACTTAAAACATGCTTAGAATCAAATATAGTTATGAACTTAGATTTATTGATTAAATGCTTTAAGTTTTACATATCAAGCTTGGACTTAATAGAAATGTCAACTTGGTTTAACAAACTATTCTTTATCATTAATCCTTGCTTAATATGTTAATAATGTGTTACCTGTTCCCTATCATTTAGTTTTCATAAGTAACACTTGATATTTAAAAAAAAAACTATTTCAATATTGATTAATGATTTTGCAAAACTAATAGGCTCTGATACACAATCTTTTTTTTCTTAAAGCTTTGTCAAAATATATTTTTCAGAGTATTTTTAAGGGGGAAAGCAGACTTAAACAAAATTAAAATTTTCCTTAAATTTCTTCCCTTCTTCAAAGAAGCTTTATTGAAAACTTCGAGTTGCTCTTAACTAAGCATTTCCTTTGTGATACTCAGAAGTTTTTATATTTTTTCAAAACTGAACTTAGAATTATTTCTTTTTAAAGTAATGAACGTTTTCATACCTAGAACCTTTTTCAAGACCTAAACTAGGCTTAGAACCTTTTTCAAACTGAAAAATTACATGTTTTTTAAAACTTCAAAGGGGAAGAGTTTCATATTAAGGGGGAGCTTCATGAAAACTTCTTGTTTTTCAAAACGTCCAATCAAAGTACTTTTTCAAAAAGTTTTGTAACATGTGTTGTTTGAAAACTATTTTTTGAAAAAGTTGTGAACTCCTTTACTTAAATTTATTTTGGTAAAACTCAAAACTCTCTATTAGAAACCCTGTTCGCCCATGTATGTTTTTGATATATGTCAAAGGGGGAGGAAAGGTCAAAGTTAAGGATTTTATAACACAAGTATTCAGGGTTTTAGGGGGAGTATGAGGAATATAAGATTTTTTTTCAAATCTAGTCTGTTCATAACTGCTATAACTGCTATACTTCAATGATTTTACCTTATGTTCTTAAACTGTTATAAGTTTTTACTTAACTTTGAATTGTGTTGCCATAAATCAAAAAGGGGGAGATTGTTGGTGCAGGAAGCACCATATCGAACCTTGTTTTGATATTGGCAAAGGGTTCAAAGTTAAGTATCATTTGTGATCTAATAAAGTTAATCAAGTGTGCAGGAAAGTCCTAGGTAATCTAGGCAATAAGTCCTAGCCATGGGCTGGGCAACTAAGTCCTGACATAAGGTTGGGCAATAAGTCCTGGTCGTAGACTGGGCACTAAGACCTGGCCGAGGGCTGGGCAGCGAAGACCTGGTTCGAGGAATTGGGCACTAAGACCTGGCCGGGGGCTGGGCACCGAAGACCTGCTCGGAAGGTGGGCACGAAGGCCTACTCGGAAGGTGGGCACGAAGACCTGCTCGGAAGGTGGGCACGAAGACCTGGTCAGGTGTATCGGGCAAAAGTCCAACCGGAGGAGCCGGTTGGCAAAAGGTAAACTCTCCTGAGAGGAGTAGGTGAGGACGCGTTCCCCGTCGACGGAACAGTAGGCGTCGGCTCGACCTAGGGCTCCATTTCGGAGAACCAAAGTCTGAACCAAGACAGCTGAGGCTGTATAAAGATAACATATTATTGCTCTGTGTTATTTTGGACTAACCCTGGATGCAGGACCGAAGGAACGAGTGTCTGCAGCTCAGAGAGCCTCAAAAGAGTGAGGCAGCAGCTGAGTAGGGCGCCCGGAGTGTCCCGGGCGACCCCAAGGTGAATACAAAAGAAGTGGAGCAAATGTACGCTTCGGAAGCTAACTGGGCGGGGCGCCCCCGTGCTCCTGGGCGCCCCATGCTCCCGGGCGCCCCGGATGGTCCGGGCGCCCCGAGCTCAAGCCAACGAAGTGGATAAAAGTCAAGCCAGCGAGAAGCCAGCGGATAGAGTCAACTCGGGCGCCCCTAGTGTCCCGGGCACCCCCCAGTCAAACCTCAGCCCGATGCCGAAGGGATAACGGCTGACCGAGAGGTGCTCAGATCGGTTGACACGTGGGGGGGGGGGGGCGCCCCCAACGTCCCGGGCGCCCCCAGAGGCTATAAAAAGGCCCCTCGACCCCAAGGCTTGAAGACACAATTCTTCCAACGCATTCACGCTCTTCTACTCCCGCGCTCTACTCTGAAAACCTCCCGACCCGAGATACAAGCGCCGACGACGTCCCTCTGCTCCGAAAATACAATCTACACCGGACGTCGGTAACGAAGAGCTGCTTTTAAGTTTACTGTATTATTCTTGTAATACATTTTGTAAACTGTTTTTGCGCATATATAGAATTGCCAGCTGTAAACGGTCAACGACCGTGGGCCTTGGAGTAGGAGCCGACCGCGACTTCGAACCAAGTAAAATCATGGTGTTCACGTGTGTTTTACTTTATTTATTTCCGCTGCTAATTCTCTTTTACAAATCTAAACGTTTTACGATATTCACCCCCCCTCTATCGTTCTTCTCGATCCAACAACACGCTCCTCTACAGTAGCTCCCAGCTGCTCACCTGCAACAGCCAGCTACCCTTGACCTCCTCTGGACTCACTGAATCCCCTCCAGTCAAGCCCCAGGTAATCAGCTCCTCAGCCATTGTAGCTCACGCCAGAGGACGTTACAACCTGCGGAAGCAAACAACCAAACCTGATGTAGCGATAGCTTTCGTTTGACTCCCCTTAGATGATCCCTGAGTCACCTGCACACTTAGCAGCTCATTAGGGCTGCAAATCAACAGAGAATCAAACAATCAGAAGTTAAGAGCAGTGAAAGCAGATGTGATCAGACGTGATCAGAGCATCTGACAGCGCGTTTGAATTAAAGTGATCGGTCACCGGACCGATCCACAGCTTTGCTGGGATTCCCAGCTTTCACAGCCATAAGGGCCTGATCGGTCACTAGACCGATCAGGCTATGCCCTGATCGGTCAGCAGACCGATCAGGAAGCTCTCCGACCGATCAGGCTCCAGCCTGATCGGTTATAAGGAGGAGTCCGCGACACTTGATCGTTCATCAGAACGATCTGAACAGTATCCCAGATCGGTCACCAGACCTATCAGGAGCCGAATAGAAGCCAACCCAAACCTTTCTGTTCTCTCCCTGATCGGTCACCAGACCGATCAGGAAGCTCTCCGACCGATCAGGCTCCAGCCTGATCAGTTATAAGGAGGAGTCCGCGACATCTGATCGTTCACCAGAACAATCTGAATAGTATCCCAGATCGGTCACCAGACCGATCAGGAGTCGATCAGTAAGGTTCCCAAACTCACTGTATGCTCCCTGATCGGTCACCAGACCGATCAGGAGTCGATCAATAGCCCAACAAGGTCACTGTGTGCTTCCTGATCGGTCACCAGACCGATCAGTAATCGCTGGATCGGTCACCAGACCGATCCACGAAGGAACACCGTGCCAACTTCCCTGATCGGTCACCAGACCGATCCAGGCAAGGTCAAATCTCCTCTAAGTCACGAGAACAAGCCTCCAACCCTTCTCTGACTCATGCTCAGTCCCCCGGACCAAGACTCCATGCCCAGTCTCACTCACCGGGACTTCAACCTAGCCCTCCAAGCTAGGACCTGACCCTCCAAGCCGGGATTTCATCCAACCTAGCCCTCCAAGCTAGGACCTAACCCTCCAAGCCAGGGTTTCATCCACCTAGCCCACTAGGCTAGGACCTGACCCTCCAAGCCTGGATTTCATCCAACCTAGCCCTCCAGGCTAGGACTTAACCCTCCAAGCCAAGACTTTTCACACCTAACCCTCCAAGTTAGGACTTTTCACACCTAACCCTCCAAGTTAGGACTTTTTCATCCAACTCCGTGCCCAGTCCCCGACCAGGACTTAATCTCAATCATCTCATCAACCTAAACTAAAATCGGTGTCAACACCAAAACAACAATCAGGGTCAGACTGCATCAACAATTCATACAATACCACGCAATATATAAATGACCTCAGGACTCAAAATAAGAGATATAATATATGAAATTGAATGCATCTCAGCAATAAAACCATAACATGTGGGATCGTTTAGAATCGATAGAGGGGGGGGGGTGAATATCGATAAAACATTTTTGGATAAAACTAAGAATAATATGCAGTGGAAATAAAACACAATGCTAACACGCTTGGTTTTACTTGGTTCGGAGTCTAAATCGGCTTCTACTCCAAGGCCCACGGTCCTTGACCGTTTATGTTGGACAATTCTATATTTCAGAAAATGGTTACAAATTTGAAGT
Source organism: Boesenbergia rotunda (assembly GCA_024364735.1). NCBI lineage: Eukaryota > Viridiplantae > Streptophyta > Magnoliopsida > Zingiberales > Zingiberaceae > Boesenbergia > Boesenbergia rotunda. Next base: position 329,104 of record JAGFNQ010004947.1, read on the forward strand.
ATGAATACAGAATTTAATATTAGCAATTAAATTAAAAATACCGACGACTTGGGAAAGATTCGAAGATCGGAGCAGCGGGTCGTCGTCGATGTTTTAAACTTGAGCATGGAGCGTTTGGAGCAGAGCGCTTGAATGTTTCCATTGGAAGCAGTGTTGTCTCGAAGCAAGGGGGTAAACCCCTTTATATATAGTCTTCTTGGGTGCCTTTGTTGAATGGGGCGCCTGACACGTGTGCCTATCTGCGCAAACTCTCATCTGCAGACTTGGCCAGCGCTTATCCCTTCGACTGGGGCACCTGGGAAGACTGGGGCGCCTGCATGATCATGGGTGCCTCCTTTGCTTACGTGGAGGCTTGCTTCGCAGACTGCTTGGAAAGAGCCCTTCTGGGGCGCCTGTATCCATACAGGCGCCTGTATGCTCGGGCGCCTGACTACATTCAGGCGCCTGGGATGCAGTGACCTTCGACCTTCGTTCCTGCAACCAGAGTTAGTTCCAAAGCACCAGTAATAGATGAAATATGTTTAGTTAACAGCCTAAGTTGTCTTGGTTCTGACTTTGGGCTTCCCAAATGGAACCCTAGGTCGAACCGACACCTAATGTTCCCTCCTCGGGGAACGCATCCTCACCTACTCCTCTCAGGAGAATTTACCTTTTTGCCAACCGGCTCTTCCGGTTGGACTTTTGCCCAATCTTCCGGATCAGGACTTATTGCCCAACCCTCGGTAAGGTCTTCGGTGCCCAGCCCTCAGCCAGGACTTATTGTCCAATTTCTCGAATCAGGACTTCGTGCCCAGTCCACGACTAGGACTTATTGCCCAACCCTTGGTCAGGTCTTAAGTGTCTAGCCCTCGGTCAGGACTTATTGCCTAATTCCTTGAATCAGGACTTCGTGTCTACTTACCTTGGACTTTTTCCTGCGCACTTAAATAACTTCATTAGATCACAATATAACCTTAACTTGTGAACCCTTTGCCATTATCAAAACTCAGGTTTGATCTTGGTGCTTCCGGCACCAACAATCTCCCTTTTTTTGATTTATGGCAACCTGGTTCAAAAGTTAAGTTAAAACATTTAAAGCAAGTATATCAAACAACTATGCTTTATTTTTCCTCACTTTTAAGAAAACTAAATTTTGAAAAACACACACTAAGCTCCCCCTGAATTAGAGATTCTCCCCCTGAAGCTTTTAAAGATATGTAGTTTTTCAAAATAGTTTAAGTGTAACCTTTTCTGAGGAAAAAAAGTTAAAGTCTTTTTGAAATAAAGATCAGCAAATTTTGACCAAGTATATTTTGTAAAATTTTGAAGTTGAGAAAAGTTAAGACACCTTTTTGAAAAGTTTAATAAATTTTTCCAAAACAAAGGAATTTTAACTTCTCTTGAAAATTTGTACCAAAAAGAACACACCTTGCATTTTGCAAGAAAATTTGTAGTTAGAAAAATATTTTTCACTTCGAAATATTTTGCAAAAAGAAATTTGCACTTAGAAAAATATTTTTCACTTAGAAATATTTTGCAAAAATGTTTTTCACTTAGAAAAAAATATTGTGCACTTGGAAAAATCTTTTGTACTTAGAAAAATATTTTAAAAATACTTTAAGATTTTTGAAAGACGATTTACCATTAAAACAAAAAAAAATTTCACTCCTTTTTGTTTACTCTCCCCCTTTGCCATATATCAAAAAACTGATTAAAAACCAATTTCGAATCAATTGTGAATCAGAGCCAGTTAAAAAAAAACAATTCTAAATACATATTGAACCAAATCTAGCGAGTCCAAGCAACAAAAAGGATCAAACCAACTAAATTGAACTCGTTCGGGTCCAATCTAACCCAGTTAGCTACTTACTAACTGTTATATAACAGCAGCTTTCACTAGGGTTAGTCAAGTTATGTGATCTGATCAAGTTAGATTTTCTAAGCTTGAACACTTAGCTCAATTGCTGTTCAATTGTATTTATCGGCCCAACTACTCCAGATGCACTCACTTAAAGCATCTTGAGTCAAGGCATAGACCTAAGCATCTCAACCCAGTCTAGGTTATCAATCAAAGTGTCCTAATGTGCTTGTGAGATGATGACTTCTAGATCTATAGGAGCATGCAATTCTAGGGTTAAAGCCTAGGCTAAGTCCATTGAGCAGAAAACCCTAGTTTTGAAGGGGTAATTTTTTGAAAAATCTAAGTCAGAAAATAATTTTAAATTTCAACAAAATTAAGACAAGAATTTCTAAAAAAAAATTTAAGAAAAATTAGAACAGTCGTATTCTACTAAATACAACTCTAATTGCCTTCTTAGTAAGCTAAACTCAGACTCAGGTAAGGGTTTGGTAAAAATGTCGGCTAGATTAGATTTTTGAGTCCACATGCATAAGTATGATTTCGCCCCTGGCTACGTGATCCCTAACAAAATGATATTTTACTTCAATGTGTTTGGTTCGGGAGTGATGAATAGGGGGTTTTCACCAGATTGATCGAACTTATGTTGTCAATGAACACATTGGTTTGGGCATAGTCTAGATGGAAGTCTTTAAGAGTGTGCATCATCCATAAAAGTTATGCTACACACTCTCCTAAGGCAACATACTCTGCTTCAGTTGTGGATAAGACTATACAGTGTTGCTTTCTACTGCACCAGCTGACTAGACTGTGTCCTAATAATTGACAACTTCCACTTGTACTCTTTTTATCTAGTTTGCAACTTACATAGTCTGAGTCAGAGTATCCTAATAATTCAAAGTTGGAAGTTCTAGAATACCAGATACCTACATTTAGGGTACACTTAATGTACCGAAGGATTCTTTTTAGTGCTGCTAAGTGAGATTCCTTAGCACAGGTTTGGTATCTAGCACACATTCCTACAGCGAACAGAATGTCAGGTCTACTAGCAGTCATGTATAATAAACTACCTATCATGCTTCTATATAACTTTAAGTCAACTGGTTTACCTGTTAGATCATGGCGCTTGCTAGAAGGGGGGTGAATAGCACTTTCCTCGAACTTTCTCTACAAGAGGGTGTTGGTGTAGGTAGCACCAAAGTCAAACCTATGTTTTGATAATGGCAAAGGGTTCAGAAGTTAAGGTGTTAATGTGATCTAACAAGCTTACTAAGTGTGCATGAAAAAGTCCTAGGTACACTAGGCAAGAAGTTCTGGCAAAGGGTTAGGCATGAAGTCCTAGTCAATGACTGGGCAAGAAGACCTGACCGGAAGTTGGGCAAAGAAGTCCTGGTTGAGGACTAGGCAAGAAGTCCTAAAAAAGGGCTGGGCACCTAAGACCTGACCGAAAGTTGGGCAAGAAGTCCTGGTCATAGACTGGGCACGAAGACCTGATCGGGAGGATGGGACAAAAGTCCAACCGGAGGAGCCGGTTGGAAAAAGGTAAACTCTCCTGAGAGGAGTAGGTGAGGACGCGTTCCCCGTGCGAGGGAACAGTAGGCGTCGGTTCGACCTAGGGTTCCATTTGGGAAACCTAAAGTCAGAACCAAGACAGCTTAGGCTGTAAATAATGGCTAACACATTTTACTTCTTGTGTTTTGGAACTAACCTTGGTTGCAGGGAACGAAGGAACATGTTTCTACAGCTGAGGCGCCTCAAAGGAGTGAGGCGCCTCACTGAGGCTAGGTGCCCGTATGGATACGGGCGCCCCAGGTCAAGGCCAAAACAGAACCATCGAAGCAAACTGCCACGAAGCCTCTGGACCAAGTCAGCTCAGGCGCCCCAGTGAAGGGGATAAGCGCTGACCGAGCCTGCGGATAGGCGTTAGCATAGGAGAGGCCACGTGTCAGGCGCCCCTATCGACACAGGCGCCCCTATGGCTGCTATAAAAGGGGGTTCACCCCCAAGGCTTCAGATAACTTCGCTCACAACGCTCCAAGCACTATCATTCAAGCGCTATGCTACGACAAGCTCCGACTTTGAGATTCCAGCGCCGACGATGACCCTCTGCTCCGAACTTCGATCCACCTCGGGCGCCGGTAAATTTAATTTACGAAAAGTGTTGCAATTTCAATTCCAATTCTATATCTGTACTTGAAGTTGTAAAAGAATTTTTCGAATATAGAATTGCCCAACGTAAACGGTCAAGGACCGTGGGCCTTGGAGTAGGAGTTGATCGCGACTCCGAATCAAGTAAAACCAACTTGTGTTCGCGATTGTTTTGTTATTTTCCGCTGCGTAATTGCTCTAGTTTTCCGAAAAAATCTAGATCAATATTCACCCCCCTCTATCGATTTTCTCCGATCCAACAAGTGATATCAGAGCGGGTGGCTCAAACTTGGTACAACCACTAGTTTGAGAGTTTTTTTTTCGGATTTATGAAATTTTTATTTTTTTTCGAATCTTTCTCGTTAATCGAGGTTGGTGCAACACCACTCGATCGTTTTTCATTTTCTATTAATTTCTTCCGCACTACTAATCCAAGACTCAGTCTTGGAACAAGTTTTTTTGTTAATTTTTTTTTCAGAAAATATTAATGGCCATGCAAGAGGGATTCATCACTGCCAGACCACCTCTTTTCAGAGGAGAAGATTTCTCCTACTGGAAAAGCAGGATGGAAGTTCACCTGAAAACTCAGGTGGACATGTGGATAATCATCCAATCTGGCCTGGAGATACCCAAGAACACAGAAGGAGTGGCACAACACTATTCTGAATGGGATGCCTCGTTGAAAAAGAAGATCGAGGTTGACGCAAAGGCAACCCAGACTTTGCAATGCGGATTGACCAAGGAGGAGCTGAACCGGGTGGGACCCTTCAACAATGCCAAAGAACTTTGGAACAAGCTGATTGAGCTGCATGAAGGCACTTCCGACACCAGAATCAGCAAAAGAGATCTGTTGCTGAACAAACTCTACACGATCAAAATGAACGAAGGAGAATCAGCAGCACAACTCCACGCCAGAATCTAGGAGCTGATGAATGGGCTACATACGATAGGTCACAAGGTCGAGAACCGTGACCTAATCAGGTATACTCTAAATGTGTTCCCAAGGAACACACTATGAGCATCCATGGTAGATGCCTACAAGGTTTCTAGGGATCTTTCCAAAATTAAACTAGATGAACTTTTGTCTGAATTAGAACTGCATGAACAGACTAACTCCACTTTGGTCGAGAAAAGTATTGCTTTCATTGCAGGAAAACCTCAAGGAAAAGTCCTCAAGAAGAAGCCTCTACCAACACCCGAGTCTGACTCAGACTCAGACTCAGAAGACAGTGAAGGGGATCGACCCAAGTTGGTTCGACTAGCTCGGGACTACTACAAGGAGTTGAAGCACCAAACAAACAAAAAGAAAGCAAGCCGAAGAAAGGAAGATCCAGCTGAACCTTCAACAACTTGAAAGAGCAAGACTAATGTCGCCTGCTACGAATGCAACAAAAAGGGGCATTACAAGTCAGAATGCCCCAATTTGAAGGAAACAAAGAAGGCGCGAAGGAAGAAGGCTCTCCAAGCCACGTGGGATGAATCTTCCTCTTAAGAAGAAGAAGTCCCACATGCTAATCTTCTCGCCTTAACCGCTTTGGAAGACGTCGACATCGGATCGGAATCGGAGCCAGACGACGGAAGGCTCACAATCTCAAAAAATGGGTAAATAACGGTAAGAGGTTATTCTGAGTATGAACTATCCAAATTAATTTCTTATTTATCTCGCAACTTGGCGAAAGCCAAAATCCGGGTCGAGTCCCTCCGACAGGAAGTAAAACACCTGAAAGAGGAAGCCGACTCGAGATCCTTGACCAAGAAAATTCAAGAAGGAAACTCCACTCAAGTTCAGAAGCTTGAGGAAGAGAATTCCTCCTTGAAAACTCAAGTCAAGGAGCTCAGAGTGGCTTTAGAGCGATTCACTTCGGGTTCCAAGGGTCTTGAAATGATCCTTGGAAAGCAGAAGTCCGTTCTTAACTGATCTGGATTAGGATATCGAACCAAGTCTAGGCAATGTTCTTAGTATGCTGTATTGAACCAACCTAGAACCTAAGTTCAAGCATGGGTCCCCAAGCTCTGTTTGAACAAACAAACTGGACCAAACTAGTATTGGATCCCCAAGGACAAGATTCACATCTTGCCTAACCATTATCGAGGTTATAGTCTAGGGGGAGCCAATATAAAGACAATATTCATAATTAGATTTTTTTATTGCAAATTTTCTTTATTGCATGCTTGCTTGTTTATTTCCTTCTGCAAATTATCATGCTTAGACTTAGGACTGGTTAGAATAAGGACAAAATGATTTAGTTGAAATTTGAAAACCTAGTATTGGGAGGAGGTGAGATGATAGTACGTTAGGGAAGCCCCTCTAATAAGGTCAAGTATACTCTACTTGGTCTGTTTTGTCTGGTGGAACTAGCCAAAGCTACCGATCCAAGACCCAAACTAGTTAGACCAAAATATTTCAAGAAGTAACTTGAAGATGAATTTTCAATAAAAGACTTTGTCAAGGAAAGGGTTGATGTTCCAATAAGGCTACGGCCAAAGAAGGCCTAGTGCCTCGCTAAGACCTGGAAGCCAATTATTGAAAATCAAATTCACTTTACTACTTGTTAAATTTGAATCTAACATAAATTTCAATTAATCTTAGATTCAACACAATTTTTCAAAATAAACTTAAAACTTAATAAAATTTTTTCAAAATTAATTTAACCTTTTAAAATTAACCATGCATTTCAAAATTAAAATCTTCATTTTTGTTAAAACCTGTCTCACAAAACCCATAAGGTTAACGTGATTGATAACTCTAGATTGGGTGAGACAGACTTGGTTGTGAAAATCAATTTTAAAGCTATCCTTAACTCTAATTGGATCCAAATAAATAAATACTTTATGTGTAGGAACATAAAGATTTGGACCAATGGATGTTGGGTAGTGGATGCTCCAGACACATGACTGGAGACAAATTGAAATTCACCAAAATCAAGTTCAAGAACCTTGGCTCAGTAGCATTTGGCAACAATGCTACACTCAAAGTCATTGGGCCAGGTAACATTGAACTCAAATCTGATTTTGTGATTAAAAAGGTACTCTTGGTTGAGAATTTCAAGTTCAATTTGCTTAGTATAAATCAACTATGTGATACTTGCTATGTAGTTATATTTACCAACTCTGACTGCCTAATTAGAAACCTTCAAGACTCAGAAATCATGCTTAAGGGTACTAGGAAAAACAATGTTTATACTATCAATCTACCTTTAGTACCAAAATGACTCTTAACTCAATTAGAAGAATCTAACCTCTGGCATAGGAGATTAGGTCACACAAATGTTAGACTAATTTCTAGAATTACCCAACTTGGTCTAATTAAAGGGGTACCAAAAATTAAGAACTTTGAAAACACAATCTGTAACTCATGTAACCAAGGCAAACAAACCAAGTCTAACCACAAGCCAATTCAATCAGACTTAACCCAAACCTCACTTGAGCTCCTTCACCTTGACCTATTTGATTCACATGGAGCCAAGTCACTAAGCGGGAACCGGTACTGCTTAGTTATTATTGATGATTACTCTAGGTTTACCTGGGTGAGGTTCCTAAAAACTAAAAATGAAACCCTAAACCTATTTATTGACTTATGTAAGATAATCGAAAATCAAAATGATACCAAAATCAAAAGACTTAGGAGTGATCACGGGGGAGAGTTTGAGAATCAAAGGTTTGAGGAATTCTGTAAAATAAATGGATATATTCACGAATTTTCTTGTCCTAGAACCCCCCCAACAAAATAGAATAGTAGAAAGAAAGAATAGAAGCCGCTAGGACCATGCTCAATGACTTTAACCTAGCCAACCAATTTTAGGCAGAAGCAATAAGTACGACCTGCTATATCCAAAATAGGGTCCTAATTAACAAAAGACATAATAAAACTCCTTATGAACTATATTACCATAGACTGCCAAACTTACATTACCTAAGGGTCTTTGGGTGCAAAGTCCATATCTTGAACACCAAGGACTACCTAGGTAAGTTTCAATCTAAGTCAACCCCAAGAGTCTTCTTAGGATATTCAACAACTAGTATGGCCTATAGGGTTTACAATAAACAAACTAACAAAATTGAAGAAACAACTAACTTAATCTTTGATGAGGAAACTAATCTAAAATCTGATAACCAAAACTTGAACCAATCAAATATTGATCAAGAAGACAATGAACAAACAATTGAACCATCAATTGAACCACTAATTGAACCTCTAAATGAACTAACTCTTGAACCAACTATTGCGTTAACTGAACCAATAACTGAACCAACCCAAGTAGTTGAACAGAACACTGAACCGAACCATCCAGCCGGACATGAGGCTGAACCAAGTTCTAGAAGAACCAAGAAACACAGACTCAGTCACCCTTCTGATCAAATTGTGGGTGACCCAACCTTAGGAGTCAGAACTAGGTCTTCCTATAGAAATCTTAGCCAGATAGCACTAATTTCAAAAATTGAACCTAAGACTATAGAGGAAGCCCTACCCGATCCTGATTGGATCATTGCTATGCAAGAGGAGTTAGCCCAATTTGAAAGAAACCAAGTCTGGGAACTAGTACCTAAACCTGAGGGCAAGTCTATTATAGATACTAAGTGGGTGTTTAGGAATAAACTAAATGACCAAGGGGAAATAATTAGAAATAAATCCTGCTTAGTAGCTAAAGGGTTCAGTCAAGTCGAAGGATTAGACTATGATGAAACCTATGCCCCAGTAGCCAGACTTGAGTCAATTAGAATGTTGTTAGCATTTGCAGCCCATAGAGAGTTCAAGCTATACCAAATGGACGTTAAGTCTGCCTTTTTAAATGGATTCATCAAAGAAGAAGTCTATGTAAGACAACCCCCAGGATTTGAGGACCTAGAAAAACCTGACTACGTTTTCAAACTTAAAAAGACACTTTATGGGTTAAAACAAGCACCTAGGGCATGGTATGAACGCCTATCAACTTACCTTATTTCTAAGGAATTTAACCAAGGGCAAATTGACTCCACCCATTTTGTTAAAAACTTAGAAAAAGACATTTTCATTGCCCACATCTATGTTGACGACATAATTTTTGAATCCACCAACTCAAACTTTCTAAAGGAATCTATAAAAATAATGGAAAATGAATTCGAAATGAGCTTAATTGGTAAGCTCAATTTCTTCTTAGGATTGCAAATTAAGCAAACTAGAGATGGTAATTATGTTCACCAATCCAAGTATGCTAAAGAGTTAATAAAGAAATTTAAAATGGATAACTCCAAAAGCATAAGTACCCCTATGGCTACAAATGTCAAAATTGATAGTGACCCTGAAGGTAAACCTATAGATCTTAAGCTATACCAAAGTATGATTGGAAGTCTACTTTACCTTACTGTTAGCAGACCTGATATCCTATTCTCTGTAGGAATGTGTGCTAGGTACCAAACTTGTGCTAAGGAATCCCACTTAGCAGTCCTAAAAAGAGTACTTAGGTACATTAAGGGCACCCTAAATATAGGATTTGATATCCTAGGACTTCCACCATTGAACTGTCAGGATATTCTGACTTTGACTATGCTAGGTGCAAATTAGATAGAAAAAATACAAGTGGAAGCTGCTAACTTTTAGGACATAATCTAGTCAGCTGGTGCAGTAGAAAGCAACACTGCGTAACACTATCTATAACCGAAGCAGAATATGTACCCTTAGGAGAGTGTGTGACAAAACTCTTATGGATGATGCACACTCTTAAAGACTGCCAGCTTGACTACACCCAAACCCAAGTCTACATTGATAACATAAGCTCAATCAACCTGACTAAAAACCCAATTCAACACTCTAGAACAAAACATATAGAAGTTAAACATCATTTTGTAAGGGATCATATAGCTAGGGGTGAAATAGTCCTTAAGCATGTGGACTCAAAGTCAAACTTAGCTGATATCTTTACCAAACCCTTACCTAAGTCCGAGTTTAGCTCACTAAGAAGACAGTTAGGGTTATGCTTAGTAGAATAGGACTGCTCTATATTCTTTTCAAAAATTATTTTATTTCTTATTTTTTAACCTTTTGTGAAAAATCATTTCTTTTATCAAAGTCTTGAAATTTAAAATGATTTTTTGACTTAATTTATTTCAAAACCTTACCCCCTTCAAAACTAGGGTTTTTTTCGCAAATGGGCTTAGCTTAGGCCCTAACCCTAGAACTGCATGCACCTATAGATCTAGAAGCCAGCATCTCACAAGCACTTTAGGGTACTTTTGATTGATAACCTAGACTTGGTTGAGATGCTTAGGTCTATGCCTTGATTCAAGATGCTTTAAGTCAGTGCATCTGCAGTAATTGGGGTAATAAATACAAATTGAACAGCAATCAGGTTAAGTGTCATGCTTAGAAAATCTAACTTGATCAGATCACTTAACTTGACTAATCCTAGCGAAAGCTACTGTTTATAACAGTTAGTAAATAGCTAACTGGGTTAGACAGGACCCGAATAAGAACGGTTTATTTTGGTTTGGTCCAGTTTTTGTTTATTAGAGTTGGTTCAATACAGAACTTCATTTTTGCTCTAAATTTCCTGCTATAATTAGTATCATTTTTTTGATATATGGCAATGGGGGAAGAAAGGAAAGGATAATTTTTTTTTTTCAAAATTTTATCTCTTTTTCAAAAAGTAAAGTAAATAACTAAGTGCTTTAAAATGATTTTCAAAGCTAAACATTTCAAAACTAAGTATTTCTAAGTACTTAACTGGTTCTAAGTGGAAATCTGCACTCCGAAGTGTTTTTTTGTACGAAGTATTTTGGAAAATTTTCTAAGTATGAAAAACTTGAAAAACCTATTTGGAAAATTTTCTAAGTATGAAAAACTTGAAAAACCTTTTTGAAAATTTTCTAAGTATAAAAAAAATTGAAAACCTTTTTGAAAATTTTCTAAGTATAAAAAAACTTGAAAACTTTTTGGGAAAATTGTCTTGCGAAAACTTTTTGAAAAAATTTTCTAAGTGTGAGGAATTTTTTTTAAAATTTTCTAAGTATAGAAAGCTTGAAATTTTTCTTAAGCACTAAGTCAAAATCTAAAGCACTTAGAAGATTTACAAAAACCCACATATCTTTGAAAAACTCAGGGGGAGAATATTCGTTTCAGGGGGAGAATATTCGTTTCAGGGGGAGAGAACTGAATGTTTTTTTAACTTCTTTACTTGTTATGTTTTTAACTTAACTTTTTGAACCGTGTTGCCATAAATCAAAAAGGGGGAGATTGTTGGTGCAGGTAGCACCTAAGTCAAACCTGTGTTTTGATAATGGCAAAGGGTTCAGAAGTTAAGGTGTTAATGTGATCTAACAAGCTTACTAAATGTGCAGGAAAAAGTCCTAGGTACACTAGGCAAGAAGTCCTGGCAAAGGGCTGGGCAAGAAGTCCTGGTCAAGGACTGGGCAAGAAGCCCTGGCAAAGGGCTGGTCACCGAAGACCTGACCGGAAGTTGGGCAAGATGTCCTGGTCGCGGACTGGGCATGAAGACCTGATCGGGAGGATTGGGCAAAAGTCCAACCGGAGGAGCCGATTGGCAAAAGGTAAACTCTCCTAAGAGGAGTAGGTGAGGACGCGTTCCCCGTGCGAGGGAACAGTAGACGTCGGTTCGACCTAGGGTTCTATTTGGGAAACCCAAAGTCAGAACCAAGACAGCTTAGGTTGTAAATAATGGCTAACACATTTTGCTTCTTGTGTTTTGGAACTAACAATGGTTTTAGGTAACGAAGGAACGTGTTTCTGCAACTGAGGCACCTCACTAAGGCTAGGTGCCCGTATGGATACGGGCGCCCCAGGTCAAGGCCAAAACAGAACCTTTGAAGCAAACTGCCACGAAGCCTCTGGACCAAGTCAGCTCAGGCGCTTGTGTTAACACAGGCGCCCCCATCAGCTCAGGCGCCCCAGTGAAGGGGATAAGCGCTGACTGAGCCTGCGGATAGGAGTTCGCACAGGAGAGGCCACGTGTCAGGCCCCCCTATTGACACAGGCGCCCCTATGGCTGCTATAAATGGGGGTTCACCCCCAAGGCTTCAGATAACTTCGCTCACAACGCTCCAAGCACTATCGTTCAAGCACTATGCTCCGACAAGCTCCGACATCAGATTCCTGCACTGACGACGACCCTCTGCTCCGAACTTCGATCCACCTCGGGCGTCGGTAAATTTAATTTACGAAAAGTGTTGCAATTTCAATTCCAATTCTATATCTGTACTTGAAGTTGTAAAAGAATTTTCCGAATATAGAATTGCCCAACGTAAACGGTCAAGGACCGTGTGCCTTGGAGTAGTAGCCGACCGCGACTCCGAACCAAGTAAAACCAACTTGTGTTCGTGATTGTTTTGTTATTTTACGCTGCGTAGTTGCTCTAGTTTTCCGAAAAATTCTAGATCGATATTCACCCCCCCTCTATCGATTTTCTCCGATCCAACAGAGTGTTAGCACAATACAAACAAAATATATGAAAAATAAGAAATCCAATGCTAACTCAGAGAATTTACTTGGTATCCACCCCGAAAGGTGACTAATCCAAGGATCCATGCACAAGCACACTCTCCACTATGAAAAGCCTCCTTCAAGATGGAGAAAACCTTTACAAGGTTGTCTTTGTTGTATCGAGAGAATACGATAGAGGGGGGGGGTGAATATTGTAAAAATCTTTTCGGATTCGAGGTTAAGAGAATACGCAGCGGAATTGAAAACACAACATAAGAACTCAAGCAATTTTACTTGGTTCGGAGTCGCGGTTGGCTCCTACTCCAAGGCCCACGGTCGTTGACCGTTTTCTACGGGCAATTCTATATGTGCGCAAATGTTTACAGACAAATATTACAGTTGTAGTACAGTAAACTAAAACTTAAACTCTTCGTTACCGATGCCCGATGTGGATCGTGCTTCGGAGCAGAGGGTCGTCGTCGGCGCTTGAATCTCGAGATGGGAGGTTTCCGGAGCAGAGCGCTTGAGTCGAAGAGCGTATTGGCATTGGAAAAATTGTGTCAAAAGCCTTGGGGGTCGAGCCCCTTATATAGTGCACCTGGGGGCGCCTTGGATGCTGGGGGCGCCCTCCACGTGTCACTCGATTCGCAAACCTCTCGGTCAGCCTTTATCCCTCCAGGATCAGGCTCGAGGTTTGACGGGGGCGCCCGGGAAGCAGGGGGCGCCCGGATTGACTTGGTCGGCTGGCTTCTCGCTGACTTGAACTCTATCTGCTTCGTTGGCTTGGACCCAGGGCGCCCGAGGCATCCGGGGCGCCTGGCCCAGTGAGCTTCCGAAGCGTTTTCTTGCTCAACTCTTGTTTGGCTTTGCCTTGGGGGCGCCCGGGACCTCCGGGGCACCCTGCCCAGCTGCTGCCTCTCTCCTTTGGAGCGTTCTGAGCTGCAGAAACTCGTTTCTTCGGTCCTGCATCTAGGGTTAGTACCAAACATGATAAAGCAAGTATGTTAGTGAATTTTACAGCCGTAGCTGTCTTGGTTCTGACTTTGGGTCTCCAAAATGGAACCCTAGGTCGAACCGACGCCTACTGTTCCCTTGACAGGGAACGCGTCCTCACCTACTCCTCTCAGGAGAGTTTACCTTTTGCCAACTGGCTCCTTCGGTTGGACTTTTGCCCAGCTGTCCTTCGCCAGGTGCCTAGCAGCCCTTCGCCAGGTCTTGGGTTCCAAGCAATCCTTCGCCCGGTGCCTAGCAGTCCTTTGCTAGGGCTTTGGTACCAAGCAGTCCTTTGCCCGGTGCCTGGCAGTCCCTCGCCAGGTCTTTGTTTCCTGGCAATCTTTCGCCAGGTGCCTAGCACCCCTTCGCCAGGTCTTTGTTTCCTGGCAGTCCTTCGCCAGGTGCCTAGCATCCCTTTGCTAGGACTTTGTTTTCTGGCAGTCCTTCGCCAGGTGCCTAGCAGCCCTTCGCTAGGACTTTGTTTCCTGACAGTCCTTCGCCAGGTGCCTAGCAGCCCTTCTCTAGGACTTTGTTTTGCACACTTGAGTAACTTTATTAGATCACAAATAACACTTAACTTTGAATCCTTTGCCAATATCAAAACAAGGTTCGATATGGTGCTTCCTGCACCAACAGTCTTCTTCCTCTTTACAAGATGGAATAGAAATCGAGAGGAAGAATTGATCACTTTGGCACGAACAGCACTTTGGTACACTTAAGAACCGTACCTTCCTCGTGCCCAAAAGTCACCCTTTAAATAAGAGTAAAGGACAACTCCACGAGTTGTCCAGCCCGACACCAGTCGACTGCCCATAGGGCAGTCGACTGGTCTAGCCTTAATTGCTAGCCAACGGCTAGTTTTCGGGAGTATCAGTTGACTGCCACTAGGGGCAGTCGACTGGTCCAGGGTCTCAAACATTCTGTGAGTTTGAGAATTGGTTGGCAGTCAACTGCCTTTCTACCAGTCGACTGCCCAGCCTATACAATCTCTCTTCCTCACCCCAAAGACCCTCCTTGACCCTCCTTCACGTGTGCCTTCAAGTACACTCCCTTGGTTCGCCCCTTGAAGTCTTCTTCCACCGGCTATCGCCCCTCGGATGTGCACACAAGCATTCCCTTGGCTTGCCTCCATGCCACCCTTCACGTATGCCCTTTAAAGTCCACTTCCTGACTTGCCCTTGGAGTCCTCTTCCCTCGGCTCTCGTCCCTCGGATAAGTCCTCCATGTGTGATTCTCCAAGTCCTGCAAACTCAATCACACATATCAAATAACAAGATAACACCCTAACCTTAAACCATGTTGACACACACATCAAAATCATGATCTTCCCGATCATCCTTGGGTCGATTGCCCCAACAATCTCCCCCTTTTTGATGTGTGGTAACATGTTTAAGTTAGGGATAAAACAACAACAAATAACAGCAATTGAAAAACAAGACATAGCAAGAAAACAAGAGATAACCTCCCCCTTAACCTATGCCTTCTCCATTGCAATTTTCATAAACCAAAATTAAACCAAAGTTAAGTTACTAACCTAACTTAAACCACTCATTCTCCCCCTTTGACATCATCAAAACGATTGCCTAAAGCAATACTGACCCATGGTATCAAATGAGAGAATTTCAGATTTCTAAAAAACCCCCAGAATTCTGTACCCAGGAGTATCAGTCGACTGCGACAGAAGGCAGACGACTGATACTCTGTCAAACAGAATTTTCAGCTTCTGAGCTGAATTTCAGAAACTCCCCAAAATTTTCAGAAAATTCCAAAAATTATGGAAATTTACAAGCATGTTTTATATGATATACTCTAACAAGAAAAAATATCAGTTCATGAAAAAAATTCAAACATGCTTGACTTTTTGACTAAAGTCCAAATTTCTTGAAAAACTCTAACTTTGTATCAAAGTTTCAACCTAGTTATGCAATCATACATGTTTCAAAACGTATGACAAAACAAATAAAACATAGAATGATTTTCAAATGTTTAAAATGTCCAACCATGATCTTTGGGCAAGATGTCCATTAATTAAACACTTGTTTTCCCCATGGTTGATCTATTTTTCATAATTTGATACATCTAATGACCCAACACTATGCCATAAGCACAAGTGAATCATTTGTATCATACTAATGGATCAAGCATCACCTTTCTATTGTATTACCCCAAGGTCCATCCTATACTTCTACTAAACACATACCAAGGCCCCTTCTTAAGGATGTGAACTCTGCATCAGGAAGAGGCTGATAAATCGCTTGCGTATGCTAGAGGGGGGGGTGAATAGCGTTTTTCGAATATCTTCTACCTACACGATTAAATTGCGCAGCGGAATATACAATAAAAATAATAAGACAAAACTAACCAATGCTAACAATGAAGATTTACTTGGTATCCATCCCGGATGGGTGACTAATCCAAGAATCCGTCGGTGGATCACTCCTCAGATAACCTCTGGCTAGCCCTCGTCGCTCCTTGTGGGTGGAGAAACCTCGCCACAACACCTTGGACACTATTTGGGTACAAAAGACTACTAACTCACTTTACCCAAGTGAGTTTCGTCAAGAAAACAAAGCATGAAACGAGCTCCTTTAAATAGGGCTCGAATATGAAACAGTCGCTATCAGTCGACTGCCCCTGGGGCAGTCGACTGATCCCACTCAGATTCGACCGTTGTCGTACAACGTTCGAATCTGCCAGCCTGTTCCAGTCGACACCAATCGACTGCCCCATAGACAATCGACTGGTCCGAATCCTAAGCCTAGGGTTACACTCCCTAGTACATTTCACTCCGCACTCGAACCCTCCCGGCTTAGCCCCTGAGTACAAACACTCATACTCAGACCCTCACAACCCGATTGACTCTTCACCAGCAACCTCGACTGTTGCCTTCACGCCCTCTTCATCTTCGGCCCACGTCCCTCGGATGCGCACGCAGGCCTCCAACTTGCCTCCATGCCACCCTTCACGTACGCCTCAAAGTCCGTGTCCCTCGGCTCATCGTCCCTGCTATCCACGGTCCCTCGAATGCGCACGCAAGCCTCCAGCTTGCCTCCATGCCATCCTTCACCTGAAGACATCAACCAAGTCCATGTATACCTGTACACCTCCACACTCATGTACACATATTAGTCCACAATAAACCCTAACTTAATCACATTGACTGCACATATCAAAACCCATGATTCTCCAGATCATATCAGGGTCGATTGCCCCAACAATCTCTCCCTTTTTGATGTGTGGCAATATGTTAAGTTAGGTAAACATAACAACAGTAGCAATAGCAATTGAAAACACAAAGCATAACAAACAAGAGGCAACCTCCCCCTTAACCTATGCTTTCTCCCAATTTTCAATTCTCATTGCTAATCCCAAGTTAAGTTCTACCCAACTTAACTTCACTCACAACAACCGGTTAAGTTATCCCAACTTAACTCCAAAGTTTCACAAATCAATCAAAGTTAAGTTTTAACCCAAACCTAACTTAAGACCCAAGTTCTCCCCCTTTGACAAAAACTCATAAGGTTAACGTGATTGATAACTTTATACAGGGTGAGATGGTTAGGACTCAACTTAACTCAAAAGCTGGTTTCTGTACTTTTGTCAAGTAAAAACATTGACTTTAGAGCTGAATTAACTTGATTGTTGGTTGGTCAATAGAGTCAAACCAGGTCAAACCTGGTCAAACAATCAAACTGGTCAATAGTCAAACCATAGTCAGCTCGGGCGCCTGTGACCCTTCAGGCGCCCACAACTTTCTCTTCAACCAAGACAGCAAAAGCTGTCAACTCTACCCAGCTAACCCGGGCGCCCTGACCTATTGGGCGCCTAGGGCTTTATATCAATTCAAGGCAACAAAAGCTGACACGAATGACAACTGATTGCAGGCGTCCAGACCCTCACAAGCGCCCCCAAGGACAACGTCAAGGCAGAAAAAGTTGCCAAAGGTAGCTTACAGATGAACCAGGCGCCCGAGGCCTCCCGGGCGCCCGACCAACCTCTATATAAAGCCACCGAAACCCCCTTCATTTGCCACCCCAAAACAAATTCTCATCCCTAACTCTTCTCCTCCCGGGTGCCCGAAAGTCCTTCTCGCGTCCTCAAACGTCCAACTTCGACCATGGCTTCTTGGTATCATTTTTATGCATTTAAAATTATTTTTTTTCTTATTTCGCTATTTAAATGCATGTTTCTTATAATTTTAGAAAATGTCATGCTACTCAACCCAACCCCGGGACCGAGCCTAGCCCTGACCCTAGGTTTCGACCCTAGAACTATTCAATAAGTTCGCTAGGACGACATATAAACCTATCAAGACATGTTTCTTAAATAGGCAATTTTTTCACGCAGTCCTGTCCAGTAGCTATGGACGTCATCAATTTCTATCAGCTTGATCATCTTGTCTTCTGCACTCATCCTGTAAACACAACCTTATGTGCAGAGTTTTATAACAACCTAGTCAAACAGGATGACCTTAGCTATATCACCACAGTACAAGGAATGCCCATGACTATCACGCCCTCGTTGTTCAACAGATTCCTTGGACTGCGACCTTCCCAGTCCACCTTCTGCTGTTACCCCCTAGAGATCCTCCCTTTGCTCCTCCTTACTCCCATATTGATCTGGACACCCTTTACTCATATTTCTATAGAAATACCCGAAACCCTTTGGTTAGACGGTTTCAGTCAGTAGATCTCCAGGTTTAGGACTACGCTCTTTATAGAGTTCTAGTCCGTTGTATTCTTCCCTTGACCACTAGGGATGTCGCGACTATGCGACCATTTCATACCTTCTTGCTGTACGCTATGATCCATCATTTAGACATCGATATTGGACTTCATATGTTTCACACCATTCTCTATGCGTCCAGTGTTACTACTCAGGGTCGTGTACGCACCCCTTACTGCCACATCATTACTTCTCTTCTTCACCATCACGATCGTGATATTACCATTGGAGAGATCACCTCGATGACCGAGTTTGATGAAATTGGGTATAGAAACTTTTCCCTAGCGGGCATAGATGTCTCGGTTACCGGGTGCTATCATGGAGACGCCAGAGAGCCGGAGCCCAGATCGATTCCGATAAGGAGGTAGAGGTCGATGTCACAGATCTCGCTGCCGAGATTCAGGAGCACTTAGATGAGCCCCCACCTCCGACGATCGATGAGAGACTGACACGACTTGAGACAGAGCTCCATAGCCTCTGAGAGGAGGTGGAGGCCCACCACATCGAGTTGGTCGACGCGATTCAAGCAGAGCACGATGTAAACCGAGCCTACCATAACGAGCGCATGGAAGATACCCTAGCCAATCGCCAGGTAAGAGAGGCACATCACATTGAGCGCATGGACGCCCTCCAAGCCGAACATGAGGCAAATGAGGCCCGACATAATGATATAATTTCCATGTTCCAATCTTGGCAGCCTGGTCCATTCTTTCATCCGGGCCCCTCCTCTTAGACTCCAGATGATTTCAGCTGTTTATTGTACTATTGACTCGTACTTGACTCATGTTTGACTGTGCTGGTCCTTGCTTCAACCAGTTGAGCTTTTTATGCACCTATCATATCTAGTTACTAGCTGCTTACTTGATGAGTTTTCTGCCGTTAGGGTTATGCTTGGTAGAATAGGACTGCTCTACTTATGTTTTTTTTTTCAAAAACTGGTTTATTTCTTATTTCATTTGAAAAATCATTTATTTTTTTAAAATGATTTTCCGACTTAGTTTTTTTTCAAAACTTACCCCCTTCAAAACTAGGGGTTTTTCGCAAATGGACTTAGCTTAGGCCCTAACCCTAGAACTGCATGCACCTATAGATAGCCAGCATCTCACAAGCACCTTAGGGTACTTTTGATTGATAACTTAGACTGGGTTGAGATGCTTAGGTCTATGTCTTGATTCAAGATGCTTTAAGTCAGTGCATCTGCAGTAATTGGGGCAATAAATACCAACTGAACAACAATCAGGTTAAGTGTCAAGCTTAGAAAATCTAACATGATCAGAACACTTAACTTGACTAACCCTAGCAAAAGCTACTGTTTATAGCAGTTAGTAAGTAGCTAACTGGGTTAGACAAGACCCAAAAGAGAAATTTTAAATTGATTTGGTCCAGCTTAAACTTAGAATTGGTTCAGTACAGCACCTTACTTTTATTACTCAGTTTTTTTTGCTATATATTTTTTGATATATGGCAAAGGGGGAGAGATTGGAAAGGAAAGAAGGTTTCAAAATTTAAATCAAATTTTTTCCAAAACATTTACCTCCTTTCTCAAAAAGTAAAGTTCTCTAAATACCTAAGTTGTTTTTGAAAGTTAATTCTTTGTTTTCAAAAATATTCTAAGTACTTACTCTAAAATATTTTTCTGGAAAATTTTTCTAAGTTATAAATTCAAATTTTTGCTTGAAAATTTTTTCAAAGTATTAAAACTGCTTGAAAATTTTCTGAGTGAAAAAAATTCAAAAGCATGTTAGAAAATTTTTCATAAGTATAAAAACTAAGGGGGCGTTTGGTTTGCATTTTCCAATCTATTTTCCATTTTCATTTTCTGTAGAAAATACGGTTTTCTGGAAAACATGTTTGGTTTATATTTTCCAGCTTTGTTTTCCAGAAAAAAACATAGCGTTTTCTGGAAAACTGGAGAATGAAAAAAAGTCATTTTCCAGAAAACTAGAAAATGTGGTTTTCTGGAAAATGAAAATGGAAAATGACTCAAACCAAACGCCCCCTAAGTGTTTTGAAAATTCTTCTAAGTACATAACTCAAAAGTGTTGGTGCAAGTAGCACCTAAGTTAAACCTGAGATTTGATAATGGCAAAGGGTTCAAGAGTTAAGATATTATTGTTATCTAATGTGTTTACTAAGTGTGCAGGAAAGAAGCCCTAGGCACACTAGGCAAGAAGTCCTGGCAAAGGGCTGGGTAAAGAAGACCTGGTCAAGGGGCTGGGCATCGAAGACCTGCTCGGAAGGTGGGCACTATGTCCTGGTCGAGGACTAGGCACGAAGTCCTGGCAAGGGGATGAGCACCGAAGACCTGCTCGGAAGGTGGGCACTAAGTCCTGGTCGAGGACTGGGCACGAAGTCCTGGCAAGGGGTTGGGCACCGAAGACCTGCTCGGAAGGTGGGCACGAAGTCCTGGTCGAGGATTGGGCACGAAGACCTGGTCAGGTTGATCGGGCAAAAGTCCAACCGGAGGAGCCGGTTGGCAAAAGGTAAATTCTCCTGAGAGGAGTAGGTGAGGACGCGTTCCCCATCGAGGGAACAGTAGGCGTCGGTTCAACCTAGGGTTCCATTTGGGAGACCCGAAGTCAGAACCAAGACAGCTACGACTGTAAAAATGGACTAATATTCTTGCCTTGTTTGTTGTGGAACTAACCTTGGATGCAGGGACCGAAGGATTGTGTTTCTGCAGCTCAGAATGCCCCAAAGGAGAGGGGCATATAGCTGGGCTAGGCGCCCGGGAGGTCTCGGGCGCCCAAGGTCAAAGCCAAACAAACAGTTAAGCAAGAATCGCTTCGAAACAACACTAGGCTAGGCGCCCAGGAGGTCCCGGGCGCCCAAGGTCAAAGCCAAAGAGGAGTCGAAGCAAAATCAGCCACGAAGCCAGCGGACCAGGTCAAGCTGGGCGCCCGGAAGGTCCCGGGCACCCCAGTCAGCTCCGAGGCCGATTCTGAAGGGATAAGTGTTGACCGAGCTGCGGATGAGGTTTCTCCGATCTGAAGGCACGTGTCAGGCGCCCTCGGCGAATCAGGCGCCCCCAGGAGCACTATAAAAGGGGCTCGACCCCTAGGCTTCAAGACAACAACTTTCCAACGCCTCTACGCTTTTCGTTCAAGCGCTCTGCTCCGGCAAACTACGATCTCGACATTCCAGCGCCGACGATGACCCTCTGCTCCTAAGTGTGATCCACACCGGGCGTCGGTAACGAAAAGTGTATTCGTTTATTTACTGCACTACTATTGTATCAAAATTCTGTAAATCTTTGCGCTATTATAGAATTGCCCGCAGTAAACGGTCAAGGACCGTGGGCCTTGGAGTAGGAGTCGACCGCGACTCCGAACCAAGTAAAAATACTTGTGTTCTTTGTGTGTTTATTTTAATTCCGCTGCGTATTTTCTCTTACTCGTATCCGAAAGTTTTCACGATATTCACCCCCCCTCTATCATGTTTCTCGATCCAACAAGTGGTATCAGAGCGGGGTAGCTCAAATTTTGGTGCAACCACCAATTTGGGAATTTTTCGGATTTTTACGAAGTTTTCAATTTCTTTTTCGATCGAAGTTTTTATCGTTAATCGAGGTTGGTACAACACTACTCGATAATTTCTTTTAAAGATCTTATTCCCGCACTGCTAATCCAAGACAAAGTCTTGGGACAGTTTTTTTTCGTTGTTATTATTTCAGAATCTCTAAATGACCGTGCAAGAGGGTTTTAGTACAGCCAGACCACCACTCTTCATTGGGGAGGATTTCTCTTACTGGAAGAGTCGGATGGAAGTCCACCTGAAAACTCAGGTGGACATGTATATAATAATCCAATCTGGTTTGGAAATCCCAAAAAATGCTGAAGGAGTGCCACAACCTTACACCGAATGGGACACCTCGCTAAAAAGAAAGATCGAGGCTGATGCTAAAGCTACCTAAACACTCCAATGTGGTCTAACCAAAGAAGAGCTAAACCGGGTGGGACCATTCAACAGTGCAAAGGAACTATAGGGTATGTTAATTGAATTGCACGAAGGAACCTCCGACACCCGAATCAGCAAGAGTGACCTACTACTGAACAAGCTGTACACGATTAAAATGAACGACGGCGAGTCAGCAGCCCAACTCCACGCCAGAATCCAGGAGGTGATGAACGGTCTGTTAGTGATATGAGAGAAGTGTCCTAAGGCAATCGCCTTATGATTGTAAATATTTATTTTAATAAATGATAATTCACTATTTGAGTATACATGTTTGTATTTGATTGGGATCTTAAACTCATATACTGAATGTCCGCCATACAATTCACAGCATAAGAGAATTTGTGATGGGATCACAACTAGTGATTATCTCTAAATGTGCAAATGTGAATTGTTGGAAATATCCCTAGTCGATGAATTGATAAATACGGACACTATCAATTCTGTTGAGACTAGCATGGGTTATTCTCTATTCAGCTGATTCTCACTGGCTGGTGACATTGGGATGTCCGGAGATAAACATGGATGCTAGTTAAGGGAACTAGTTCATTGGAGTGACTAGCTGTAAGACTTCATATGGGAATCTACATGTAGATATGTCAATGAAGATCTTACTGCGGCTTAAGTGCGATGTTCCTTTGACTTGCGGTGTTCAAGTCATCTTGGTCATGGAGACTTATACTTTGACATCTTAAGCAAGCATCTCCAAGGAGGTGTGGACCCAGGATGATCGGGTATAAGCCGAAGTGCCCGAAGATGTTTGAACAGCCTACAAAGGATTCACCACTCCTTGCGAGGAGATGTATACCCAGGCCTATCGTCGGATTGTTACTCAAAGCCTCTGGCCAGAGCATATCATGTTAAGAGTGCGAGTCTCTTAAATACATGAGAGTAATTAGAAATCCAAAGGACGAGAAAGACACTACTTGGGCTAGGTGTGACGTAGTCAGCCTAGTGGGGACTGACACCATTGACCGTGTCCTGAACCAAGTGGGTATAAGGTGGTGAAGGGAATGGGGCACGATTTAGAGCTGCTGAAGGGTTTCAGAATAATTTCTTCTGAGGTCAAACCGTTGATCTTTCGATTAATTGGGGATCATGATGTACTACTAGGTGCCACTCATGATCGTTCTATAATTAGTTAATTATAGACGGCCAACATAAATCGAAAGCCTATTTAGTCACACGCACTACGAGTAATCCGAGGGATTTAAAACGAGTTGAAAATTAGATTTTCCGATCAAGAGAAATAAGTCGAATCTGAGTTAATCAGAGGCGCAATGGAAGCTAAAAATGGCTAAGTCTTTTGAAGGCTTTTTGGGCGAATTAAATGAGTTTAATTCGCGACCGGTTCGGGTTGGTTTGGCCGGCCAAAGAGGGTGCTAACCCTCCTTGTGGTGGCCGGCCATTAAAGGGAGATTAAACCAATTTAATTGGTTTAATTAATAAAATAAATCTAGTGTGATTTGTTTTATAAATTATGGATAAATAAATTTGTATAAAGAAATTTATATAAATAAAATTTATAGAAATTTATTCTTTTATGGAAGATTAAAATAATCCATGAATTGGTTTATTTTAATTTTATAAAATCAATTATGAATTGATTTTTCCATAATAAGAAAGTTTATAAATTTCTTATAAAAATTTATTCCATAATTTAAAGAGAAGAAGAATTAGTTTTATTATAAATTGGTTTATAATAAAGACTCGGTTTAAACGGAATAATTAATAAGAAAATTTATAAGATAAATTTCTTATAACTAATTCGTTAATTCCGTTAATTCGGTTTAGAGGGAGACTTAGCAAAGGAGTTGCTACTATATAAAGGAACCAAAGGCTAGCCCTTATTCCAATCAATTAATCAAGAGATTAATTACTCTCTCCCTCTCTCTCTTAATCTCTCCTCTCCTCCTCTTCTTCTTCCCTTAGGGCCGGCGCACCCTAGCTCCTCTAGGGCCGGCGCCCAACCAAATCCAAGAAGGTGAAGTTGCCGTGAGCATTGAAGAAGAAGGAGAACCCGAACACGAAGAAGAAGAAGTGGATAGCGACTCCTCTCTTCCCGGAATTCGATTCCGTTACTTCGTTGGTTAGTCTTCCGTTATTTTCTTTTATTCTTCTAGTTGTGCCTTCCGAGTATCTAGTAGTTCTCGTCGGCACAAAACTCGTGACTTTGCGAAGTCATCCCGAAGAGAACTCGGCGTGGACGCGAATAGAGGCGGAGCTTCCAAGGGACGCTACGGTTGGATCTCGTCCCTTACTTCGAGTTACGAGAGGTACTTGGTAAATTTGTTTACTTTTCCGCAAAGTTTTATTTTATGATTATGTCAACACAATGTAAGGTTGCATACTAGATACGAATTTAAAATAATTTAGGAAATTATTTTATGCAAACTCTTCCGCTGCACGTAAAAATTTTGAATTTTACGAACTCGTATCCTTGTCGACATGCACCCGGTCCCAACAGTGGTATCAGAGCCAGTTAGTGTTCGACTTAATCATATAATTGTTTTGTGGAAAACTTTGTCATGATCTCAATTTCGAAAAATTTTTCAATTATGGAAACTTTCAAATTATAATAAATTTTAGATTTAGGAATTTCAAAGTTTGGAAATCCTCATGAAATTTCGCAAACGTTTGAAATTTTCTAGTTTCTGAAATTTTATAATTGTGAAAACTTCCCATCTTTGGAAACTTTCCAATTTTGGAAATTTTTCTATTTTAGAAATTTTCCAATTTTTGGAAATATGTAAGTTTTCTTTGTACCAGAAACTTACAATTATTCTGAAAACCTATTTTCGAAATCTCGCAATTTTGGGCACTTTCTTTTAAGAAAGTCTAGACAAATTCATGGACAGTTAATTGACAATTAAATTTGAATTGGTTTTTAAATTGACAACAAAATTCTTTACTTTGGATTGAGCCTCGGGGAGCCGTCCAATTTAGAGTTAGTTGTTGTAATTTAATTTCCCAATTTTTAATTGAAATTGTCATGTTTGATTTGGATTGAGCCTCGGGGAGCCGTCCAATTGGATTTACAACACATTACTTTTCTTTGGGTATCTGAGCCTCGGGAGCCACCCTTAGAAAACGATTTGTTGTAATTAATTAAATCCATGAATAAAATATGTTTTAAGAGGTGATGCTCTTACATATTGTTGTCTCCAAAATTAATTAGGAAAATGGTTTCCTATAGAGTTTTCTTAAATGAGATTTTCATGAAAATAATATGTAGTTGAATTAAGGGATTTGTCTCTTAATTTAATAAGATTTGATTTAGAGAAATCAAAGTCTTGAACATATTATTTCCGAAATTAATTATGACAATTTAGGAAATTGTTTCCCAAAACAATTCCTTTAATAAAGTATGAAATTATAATTAGGAAATCCGGTTCCTAATTTAATTCATGAGACTTGATAAATTAAGTCACATACATACTTTATTAAGGAAATCGTTAGTCATGACATAATTTTATGTCATGAATGTGCTTAGAAAAGAATGAGACCCAAACACCCCTTACAAAATATTAAGGCTAACACCTTCCATTAATATGGTTAGAACCGGAGTTTTGTTTCTAGTTAGGGTTGATGGACACATCCATGCCCGACTTGAACCTCAACATGTTCAAACCGTGGAATTAGTTTATGAATAATATAATTGAAGTCAGAGGTCAATCCTTAGTTTTGGTTGTTGGACACATCCAAGCCTGACTAAACGGTTGAATGAGCTTCAACAATATTAAAACTATTTCTTGATCAATGGGTCAGCCTTAAGCTTGGAGCATCGATTTGTTGTGCCACAGCCAAGGTCGATGTAAAGAGAGGTGCAGTTAGGTGCTATGTATATTGATACATACTTGTTAATGAGTTAACAACCTAATGATTTATGCAAACATTCAATTAGTTGATAGCATAAGGTGATAGTTACATATATGTGATGTGTAATCGGTATAATTACCTACCTTCATAGCTAAGAAAAACTTGATGGCCACAGCCATGGTGGATCTTATCTATGGTTGGATATCAACCTATTTGGAGATGTTCCTACGATCTCCCGAATTGATAATAAGGGTGATTCAATTCGTAAAATAAATAGGATTTAATTTATGTATGTTGATACATTCTTTAATCAATCTTCTCACATAATCTCAATTTGTATTTCTAGGATAATCACTCGATCATGTCTTCTCTAAACTTGCGTTCCATTTTGGACACAAATAAACTGACTGGGCCGAACTTCATGGACTGGCTTCGAAACCTGAGGATAGTCCTCAAGGCGGAGAAGCTTGCTTATGTCATTGAAAATCAACTTCCCAACCATCCTCCAGAGAATGCAACTCCAGACCAATTGTTGGCCTATCAGAAACATGTGACCGATTCTGAAATGGCGGGTTGCATCATGCTAGCATCTATGGTACCTGAGCTGCAAAAGCAGCATGAGCATATGGATGCTTATACCATCATCTTCCATCTTCATGAGTTATTTGAAGAGCAGGCGAGATCCGAAAGGTTCGAGGTCTCCAGACTCCTCTTTACCTCAAAGATGCAGGAAGGCACTTCTGCCTCACAATTCGTGTTAAAGATGTTGGGGTACATTGAGCGACTGGGCACACTCGGCTTTGCAATGGATCATGAACTAAGTATTGACTTAATTCTGAATTGTCTGTCCAAAAGTTGTTCACAATTTGTGATGAACTATCGGATGAACAAGCTGGAGACTACCATTCCTGAGTTAATCAACATGCTGAAGGCTGTTGAGCCGCTGTAAAGCAGGATCAAAAGGCGGTACTGTTAGTTGGTTCCTCAAAGAAAGGTTCTAAGAGGAAGGCCAAAGAACAGAACAAAGGGAAGAAGAAAAAGGCCAAGAAGACTGAAAAGAAACCAAAAGGAACTTGCCATCATTGTGGCAAGGAGGGTCACTGGCGAAGAAACTGCAAGGCTTATCTTGAGTCCTTGAAGAATAAGGCATCCGATGCCCCTTCCTCTTCAGGTATCTTCGTTATTGAATGTCACTCTATTTCCTCAAATACCTGGGTACTTGATACTGGGTGTAGCTCACATATATGTAATGACATACAGGGGCTAAGGAATAGAAGAAGACTTGTCAAAGGAGAAGCAAATATGCGAGTTGGAAATGGAGCAAAGATTGCTGCTGTTGCCATCGGAACCTATTTGCTAAAGCTCCCCACTGGACGTGTCTTAGAATTGGATAATTGTTATTTTGTTCCTTCATTAATAAAGAACATTGTATCTATTTCATGTTTGAATGAAAAAGGTTATCATTTAACTTTTAGTAACAATTGTTGTTACATAACTTTGAATGACGTTCTTTATGGGAATGGAACTTTGTGCAATGGCATCTACACGTTAGATTTATCCAGTGACGTTTTCAATATCGAAGTTAGCAACAAACGTGCTCGAATAGATAATCGAATAGACTCCTACACGTGGCACTGTCGTCTTGGCCATATAAGTAAGAAACGCATGACCGAATTACACCGATGTGGAATTTTGGAATCATTTGAACCCGGTTCATTTGATACATGCGAATCGTGCTTAAAAGGCAAGATGACCAAATTACCCTTTCCCGGAAAAGGTAATCCAGTGGGAGAGTTGCTTGGTCTGATACATACCGATGTATGCGGACCAATGTCAACTCAAGCACAAGGAGGCTATAACTACTTCATCACCTTTATCGATGATCACTCACGATTCGGTTATGTGTTCTTGATGAAACACAAATCTGAAGCTTTTGATAAATTCAAAGAATTCAGAAATGAAGTAGAGAAACAACTTGGCAAAAGTATTAAAATACTTCGATCCGATCGGGGTGGAGAATACTTAAGTCAAGAGTTCCAAGATTATCTTAGGGACAATGGGATATTATCCCAATGGACTCCGCCGTATACACCACAGCATAATGGTGTATCTGAGAGGCGAAACCGAACCTTGATGGACATGGTTAGGTCAATGATGAATCATGCAACTCTTCCAAAATCCTTTTGGGCTATGCACTTAAGACAGCCGTTTACTTGCTAAACAGAGTCCCGACCAAGGTAGTCTCTACTACTCCATATGAGATTTGGAATAGTAAGAAACCTCACTTAACTCACCTTAAGATATGGGGTTGTCCTGCTTATGTGAAGCGGGTTGTATCAGACAAATTGGATGCTAAGTCTGATAAATGTCTATTTATTGGATACCCTAAGGAAACGAAGGGTTACCAATTCTATCATCCCTTGGAACAAAAGGTGTTTGTTTCAAGGCATGCTGTATTTCTGGAAAAAGAATTTCTTTTACAAGAAAACAGTGGGAGTGGCATTGAGCTTGATGAAGTTCAAGAAACTCCAATAGACATTACAGAGACACCTAGTCTAGACCCACAACCGATAATTCATAGTGATGAGCTATCTGTTGAACCTAAAACTACACCACCTCTTCGTAGGTCTGATAGGACACGCAACATTCCAGAGAGATACGGATTTCTCGTAAGTGAATCGAACGACGTGTTGCTCATTGGCGATGTCGAACCTATCAGTTATGAAGATGTTCTGAAAAGTTCAGAAAGGAACAAATGGCTTGAAGCCATGAAGTCGGAAATGGATTCCATGTACGAAAATCAAGTATGGGACTTAGTTAACCCACCTGAAGGATTAAACCCATAGGGTGCAAGTGGGTTTTCAAGAAGAAAATCGACATGGAAGGTAATGTTGTTACCTTTAAGGCTAGATTAGTGGCAAAAGGATATCGTCAGAAGCAAGGAATTGATTATGACGAAACCTATTCGCCAGTAGCTATGCTTAAATCCATTCGGATGCTCCTAGCCATAGCAGCTCATTATGATTATGAGATATGGCAAATGGATGTGAAAACAGCTTTCCTTAACGGAAACCTGCTTGAGGATGTATACATGATACAACCTGAAGGTTTCACATCGGTTGATAAAACCAAAGTATGCAAGCTTCGACGATCCATATATGGACTGAAGCAAGCATCTAGGAGCTGGAACATCCGTTTTGATGAGACAATCAAAAAGTTTGATTTCTCACAAAATCCTGACGAACCTTGTGTGTACAAGAAGGTTAGTGGGAGTGCAGTCGTATTCCTAGTATTATATGTCGATGACATCTTACTTATAGGAAACGATATATCAGTTTTACAGACAGTTAAGATTTGGTTGTCCAAAACTTTCTCCATGAAAGACCTGGGAGAAGCAACCTATATCCTTGGGATTAGAATCTATAGAGATAGATCAAAACGGTTGCTTGGTCTTTCGCAGTCTACAAATATAGACCGAGTGCTAAAAAGGTTTAGCATGTCGGAATCTAAGAAAGGTTACCTTCCCATCAGGCATGAGATCAACCTTTCGATGTCTATGTGTCCGCGCACAGAAGACGAGAGGATTAGCATGAATAAGATTCCCTATGCATCCGCAATAGGATCTATCATGTATGCTATGTTATGTACTAGACCCGATGTATCGTATGCTTTGAGCGTCACAAGCAGATACCAGTCGGATCCAGGAATAGATGATTGGGCGGCTATTAAGACAATCCTTAACTACTTAAGAAGAACTAAGGATGTATTTCTAATATATGGAGAAGGAGATTTGATAATACGTGGGTATATAGATGCCAGTTTCCAGACAGATAAGGATGACTCCAAATCGCAGTCTGGATACGTATTTACTTTGAATGGAGGCGCAGTAAGTTGGAAGAGTTCCAAACAAGACACCGTAGCGGATTCTACCACGGAAGCGGAGTATATCGCAGCTTCGGAAGCAGCAAAGGAAGCAGTTTGGATCAAGAAGTTTGTCTCAGAACTTGGTGTGGTTCCAACCATTGATGAAGCAGTGCCGGTTTACTGCGACANATTGTAACCACAAGATGGGTCTTTAGGAACAAACTAGATGACCAAGGCAAAATCACTAGGAACAAGGCTAGATTGGTAGCTAGGGGGTTTAACCAAGATGAAGGATTAGACTATGATGAGACTTATGCCCCCGTAGCTAGATTAGAATCTATTAGAATTCTACTAGCCTATGCCGCTCACATGAGTTTCACACTTCACCAAATGGATGTGAAGTCGGCATTCCTTAATGGGATCATTAAGGAAGAGGTCTATGTAGAACAACCCCCCCCCCGGGTTTGAGGACCCTAATTATCCAAGACACGTTTACAAATTGAGAAAAATCTTATATAGATTGAAACAAGCTCCCCGGGCTTGGTATGAAAGACTTTCTTCATTTTTAGTGTCTAAGAGGTTTAGGAGAGGAACAATTGACCCTACTTTGTTCCTAAAATCTAAGGATAAGGACATATTTGTTGCCTAAGTGTATGTAGATGATATCATTTTTGGGTCAACAAATAATGACTTCCTATAAGAATTCATCAAATGTATGGAAGATAAATTTGAAATGAGTCTTGTAGCAGAGCTAACCTTCTTTTTAGGACTTCAAGTCAAGCAAACTAATGAAGGAACACATGTTTTTCAAACTAAATATGCTAAGGAAATGTTAAAGAAATTTGGCTTAGAAAATACTAAGGTAGTATCTAGGAACCAATGTGAAAATGGATAGTGACCTTGAAGGGAAAATGGTAGACTCTAAGCAATATATGAGCATGATTGGTAGCCTGCTATATCTAACCGCTAGTAGACCCGATATACTTTTTACGGTAGGTATGTGTGCAAGGTACCAATCTTGTGCCAAAGAGTCCCATTTAGTTGTAGTCAAGAGGATCCTAAGGTATGTCAAAGGTACCCTCAATATCGGACTTTGGTATTCTAGAACCCCTAGTGTTGATTTTATTGGATACACCGACTCGGACTATGCGGGTTGTAAGCTAGACAGAAAGAGTACTAGTGGAGGGTGTCAATTCCTTGGGTCTTCTTTAGTTAGTTGGAGTAGTAGGAAACAACCATGCGTTGCCCTATCAACAACGGAGGCGGAATATATGGCAATGGGTGGGTGTGTTTCCCAACTCCTTTAAATCATGCACATTTAGAATATTATGAACTACATTATACCAAGGTCAAAGTCTTGTGTGATAATGTAAGTACAATCAATTTGACTAAAAATCTAGTTCACCATTCTAGGACAAAACACATTGAAGTGTAACATCACTTCATTAGAGACCATGTGGCAAGGGGAGATATAGAACTACACTATGTTGAATTAAAGTCAAACCTAGCCGACATTTTTACCAAGTCTCTTCCCGAATCGGAGTTTACATCCTTAAAAAGAGGCCTTGGAATGTGTTTTGTAGAAGTATAGGATGAACCTTGTGATATTACTTGTGAAAAAGTGTGCTTGATCCATTAGGGTGATACATTTGGTTCACTTATGCTTGTGGCACTTTGTTTTGTCATTAAAAGTATCAAAATATGAAAACTAGACCAACTATGGGGAAGGCAAGTGTTTAATCAATGGATACTTTGCCCAAAGATCATAGTTGGACATTTTAAACCGTTGAAAATCATTTTATATCTCATATGCTGTGCCATACTTTTAAAAGCTATATGATTTCAAAATTAGGTTGCAATTTTGATACAAAACAGTATTTTTCAAAGATTTTGACTTTTTATCAAAAGTCAAGCATGTTTGATATTTTATATGGACTGATATTTTTCCTTGATAGAGTATATCATTTCAAACATGTTTGCAAATTTTTACAATTTTTGGAATTTTCTAAAATTTTTAGAGGGTTTCTGAATTCGACAGAAAAGCTGAAAAAGCTGACTGAAAGCGTATCAGTCGACTGCCCTATCGGCAGTCGACTGACACGCCTGTTTTCAGATTCTGTAAACTTTTTCAGAAATTCAACTTTCTCTCATTTGATGTCCTAGGGTTGGGTTGCTTGAGACAATCATTTTGATGCTGTCAAAGAGGGAGAATGGATAGTTTAAGTTAGAATTTTGACTTGGAATGAATGGTTTAAGGTAGTTTGTCTAACCTAGACCTTGGATGATTAAAAATGGGAGAAGACATGGATTAAGGGGGAGGCTACCTCTTAGGTTTTAATATGTCTTGCATTTTTAATGATTGTTTAGTGTTAAGTGGAAACTTAACTTGGATCATAAGTAGAATTGAAAATGGGAGAAGACGTGGATTAAGGGGCAGGTTACCTCTTAGATTTGCTATATCTTATGTTTTTCAATTGCTATCTATTGCTATTGTTATTGTTTGCTGTTATTTATCTCTAAACTTAAACATATTACCATACATCAAAAAGGGGGAGATTGTTGAGGCAATCGACCCTAAAATGATTGGAAGATCATGTTTTAATGTGTGTGTGTGAATATGTTTAAGGTTAGAGTGTTATGTTGTATTGGATGTGTGTAATTGAGTTTGCAGGACTTGGAGAATCACACATGGTGAACATATCCGAGGGACGAGAGCCGAGGGAGGAGGACTCCAACGGTAAGCCGGGAAGTGGACTTCAAGGGCACGCGTGAAGGGTGGCATGGAGGCAAGCCAAGGGAAGGCTTGTGTGCGCATCCGAGGGACGAGAGCCAGAGGAAAATGACTTCAAGGGCGAGCCAAAGAGTGAACCTGAAGGCACACGTGAAGGAGTATGTGAAGAATGGCTGGGAGTGAGTGGGCAGTCGACTGGCCAAAGGGCAGTCGACTGCCAAAACTCACAGAAGGTTTTCAGCCTTCTACCAGTCGACTGGCCCAGAGGCAGTCGACTGGTATACCCCAAAAACTAGCCATTGGCTAGCCGTTGGCTAGCAATTAATGCTAGGCCAGTCAACTGCCCCAGGGGCAGTCGATTGGTGCCGGGCTGGACAGACTGCGAGTTTGTCCTGTTCTCCTATAAAAGGAGGACATTTTTGCACGTGAGCGGTACGGTTTCGTACAGTAACGAAGTGTTGCTCGTGTGAAAAGCTTTCTCATCTTCCTCTCTCTTCATTCACTACATTCTGTAAAGAGGAAGACAATACCACTGTAAAGGTTTCTCTACCTGAAGGAGATTTTTCATAGTGGAAGTGGTGTACGTGCATGGATCCTTGGATTAGTCACCCATTTGGGTGGATACCAAGTAAATTTCTGTTGTTAGCATTGTCTTTATTGTCTTTTGTATATTATTTTTTCCGCTGCGCTAACAACCTTGTAGAGATTCAACGAAAAATGCTATTCACCCCCCCTCTAGCACGCCAGTCGATCTATCACAATAGACTAGTAGCGATCAAGAAGTCGAAGTTGGTCGACGAGAGACAAACTAGGGAATTTGCAAAAGAGATGCTCATCCTATCACAGATAAATCACAAGAATATCATCAAGCTCTTAGGATGCTGCTTAGAGGTTAAGGTTCCAATGCTTGTATATGAATTAGTATCGAAAGGAAATCTATTTGAGTATCTACATACCAAGACTCATAGATTTCATATACCACTGGATGCCCGTTTAAGGATTACTGTGGAGTCGACTGAAGCACTGGGCTACTTGCATTCATCAGCTTCGACACCGATCATTCATGGAGATGTGAAGTCCTCCAACATCCTCTTAGATGGCGAGTACACATCAAAGGTTTCTGGAGCATCAAAACTAGCTCCCAAGGATGCAACTCAATTGGCTACATTTGTGCAAGGGACTTGTGGTTACTTGGATCCTGAGTACCTGTTAACTTGTTAACTGATCGAAAAAAGTGATGTTTTCAGCTTTGGAGTAGTGATTCTAGAACTACATTGAACCAGAAATTAAGAAGTGCTACATTGAACCATCCATATCTCAAACGAAAGACTGCAGGGCTACCAAGGGAAGCATGTACATCAGCAGCAGTGAGATTTGAATCATCCAAAGTCCATTTACTACTGTCAGCTAGATTTTGCAACTAGCAAAGTAACATTCCATTGCATTATTTAGCAACAGAGGATTTTCATATGTTATTGCATAAATTAAGTCTATCCTTATGCACACTACAATATCACAAAAAGCTAGTAGATTGTTACATAAAAAATTAGGTATAAAGCTATGGCACAGGCAACATACATCAAGCTATTTGTTACACCTAAAATCAGGTACAGAGCCTGCATTCAATTCCTTTCTAACATCATAGTTAGTTTCTTCATAGATGCTACGGTGCAAATCATGATATTGCAAATCATGACCTGCTTATATCTAAACAATCACACTCACAGGTGCAACAATCTAAACAAGAAACTAGCCCATCTGGATTGAAAAGCTAAACAGTGAGTTCACATAGTCAGGATTAAATACTAAGAAAAGCTAATACATCAATAGTGGGTTCAAGCTAAGAAAAGATCAAATGTTAATAAAAGATCAAATGCTAAGAAAAGATCTAGATTGTCAGTCTTCTTCACCCTTCAGTGTTGCAGGTTCAAACTAAGCATGGAATGTACATATTCTTCTCCACCTATAAGGTCAAATGTTAATAAGAACATCATAAGCACAAATTAAACATAGCAGCAATCATTTAAGAGGACTTACCATAACTATTGTAAAGTTAATCTTGAATGTACAAAAGCTTCATTCGAGTTAAACATATTATTAGAATCTACAATAACAAAGACAATTATTAATTGCGATATATAAATCAATCAAGCACTAGGTTTATAAAGTTAAACTTTGATAGTACTTGCTATGGATGCCAATTCTTCTTCATATGTGTCATCGCTATTATGATGATTATCTATAGTTGATCTGACAATCAATACATCGTCATATTTATTTATTTCTAATAAAAATAATTGTTTTACAAATTAAATTATTATACAAATGAAAAATTAACTGACACATACCTTTGATGTAACATTGGGCAGTTGCGCTTATCATGTAATACACCTCGATGCCCACATCCACGACATAGACGAGACTTTGAGGTTAACTTTTCCTTTGATGATTTCAATCTTTTCCCGCATCCTTTCTTTCTTACTAAAGAAGGATCAAAAATATTAGGGGACTCATCCATAGATTTCTTCCTTTGACCTTCATTATTGCATGTTCTACTAATGTTTATTTCTTTTATTTTGTTGTAGATACAATCCAATTGTTCATCCAAGAACTTTGTCCCCTTATCAGTCAAAGATGCATCATCAATTAATAGTGAAGCTTTAAAGGATAACCTTGAATGCATTAACATCAAAACCCTTTCTGGATCATCGATGATATTTTGCTCTCCCAAAGCATATATTGCTCCAACCTTTGCTTCTTGTGTCCATCGTTTGAGTATATACTTATCAGGCAAATGAAACACTTGGTTGTACGAAAAAAAGCTAACATATGTTTGCATGGAATGTCATCAAACTCAAAATTTCTACAACTATAATATATGTTGTCCATCTGTTTGTCATGTGTTAAAACCCATGGTTTTGAGGAAGAAGAATTTTGAAAATTCATCACATGATAAACCACTGAGTCAACTCCCATAGATACAACTGAGTCAACTGTCATAGATACTTGGTGCACATAATAAGCATGACTCTCACTCATTTCATTTTGAAACTCTACCCATTTCTTTTTCGTATACAACTTAACCATTTGAGATTCCATAGGTCAGTTTGTCTTAATCCTGGGATGCTCATTCATATCAATATGATCTACAACTAACTCATTGTGTCTTTGGTGTCTCAATGCCCTATTAAACCGAGTGATAAAATCCATCAATAAATTTTTATTTGAAACATATTTCTTGAAAAATGCATGTGAACTTTCAGATCTCTGACTACTAGACATTCTAGCACAAAAAATATGGCTAAAATATGCTGGCACCCACTTATGTCGCAATTCATACATCAAAGTCAACCAATCATTTTTCTCCAGATTAGCACACTTGATAACCTCTTCCCATGAATTCTCAAATTCATCCGGTGTTGTAGAATTTCTAATGACATTCTTAATACTTTGACAGTAGTCACGAAAAGTCAAAGGATCCAATTTATCTGGAAATTTATTCAGTATATGCCACAAACAATATCGATGCACTGTGTTAGGGAAAACTTGGGCAATAGCTTTTGTCATAGCAAGATCCTGATCAGTAATGATTACATTTGGTGCTCCTTTAAGCATGACTTCTATGAACTTGGTAAGTAGCCAAACAAAAGACTCAGTTTTCTCATCACTTATAAAGCCACAACTAAAAATAATTGTCTGATGATGATGATTAACTCCTACAAATGGTGCAAAAATCAATCCATATTTGTTGGTGTTATATGTTGTATAAAATACAACCACATCACCAAATACACTATATGCAGCCCTTGAGACATGATCCGCCCAAAAACAGTTACTAAATCTGTTTTCTGAATCAGCTTTATATTCAAAGAAAAAGGCTGGATTTTTCTCTTTTTCAGATGTGAATAGGCCAAATAGTGTTTCAACATCGATACCCTTTTGTTTATCCCTTTGATCTCTCTCAAAGTTTCTAATATCTCTTTCTAAACAACCTATTCGCTCGGGCCCTCCATACTCTATCTCCAATAAGCGCATTTGTTGGCAAATTGGCACATTGACCTCTGAAAACTGTTGAGTCAATGCTTTTTTTGCTGTTGAAACTTTACGATGTGATCGTAGCAAATGCACTTTTGAAGGAGTCGAGAGTGCATGATTGTGGCCTTCTATGAAATTAGTGACAATCCAATTAGGTCCAGTTTATTTCTTGACAAGTGAAATCTTTGATTTACAACCAGTTCAAACTTCGCCTCGTACTCTTTCGTTTATCCGGTGATCACCTTTTACTTGTTTATTCCGTTGTTCATCTGTTTGTCCTTTAAAGCATGCAAATGTTTTCCACACTACTTCATTTGTAATCTTCTTTTTCTTGCTACTATGTATTCGTGCACTAAATCCGGATTCACGTGCATATTGATTATAGAATGAAAATGCCTCATCTATTGATGAGAATTCCATCCCATATTTTGGCTTTCGATCATCAACAATTTGAGGAATAAATAGTTGATCATCATTGTAATTTTCATCCATTACTAGAAAACTCTGTATATTATCATCATAGGGCAAGAAATAATTTTCTAAATCAAATAGTCATTTCTAAAAAAAACAGGATGTTGTTAAAAATAGGAAATAAATTGGATTGTCAACAGTTTCTAAATCATAGTATTTTCTATGTGATTGCAAAAATCAAACATTAAAGAAATTAACAGTAGATGGGAGCTGATATCTAACCACTACAATATTGTGCATAATCAAACAAGTTATGGAACCGAGAAAGCAAGAATGAAATAAGGTATGGAACATTGCACATAATTAACCACTGCTACTTAAAATTGTGATTTGTTTTTCCAGAGTACCAACAGCGACAATGACATAATTGTGACATATAGACCTAAGGTATGGAACCCCAGACTTAAAACTGCTACCTAATAATTGTGACATAATTGTTAACCACTGCTAGCCGAAAATCCATTTTTTCAGCCAACTAAGGATGGAACAAATAGGTAGCGGTGGTGGTGTATCGATGGAGCCAACACTTGAACGATCGCCTCGTGCCATGTCTCTGGCTCTTCTACCATT
Organism: Boesenbergia rotunda; assembly: GCA_024364735.1. Taxonomy (NCBI): domain Eukaryota; kingdom Viridiplantae; phylum Streptophyta; class Magnoliopsida; order Zingiberales; family Zingiberaceae; genus Boesenbergia; species Boesenbergia rotunda. The sequence goes on from JAGFNQ010004947.1 coordinate 366,664, forward strand.
TTAGGGTTTAGGGAGAAACACATTGCAACAAGTTGTTGGATTCGACGAGAGAGAGAGGGAATGAAGCCCTAACCTGGAGGAGGGCACTTGGATTCGGACAGATGAAGTGCGGCGGCATCGTCGAAGAGATGGAGCATGGAGAGATGAAGCTTGATCGTCGGCGAAGAGATGGAGGGCGGAGAGATGAAGCGCGGCGGCGGTGAAGTTTTTCACCCTAGCTTTTGGCAGAGAAGAGTCGGTAGAGAAGAGAATAGAAGAGAGTAGGTTTAAGAATTAATGTGCGGGAGAGAAATGGGAGAGAAAATGTTTAATTCTTAAAAAAAAATCCACGCACGCGTGCCCATCTGGACGTCGCGCACAAGGCGCGCAGCGATCTCTCGCAGGAGATCGCTGCTGATATATATATAGATATATATAGTAAATTAATACCCTGCACACTAGAAATGGACACCCTCGCAACACTTGGGCGCCCGAGGTGAACTTGGGCTCCCGATGTTTTTTGCTGTGAGGGGCGCCCATTTCGGGTGTACAAGGTAAATTTTCTCTCTCTCTCTCTCTCTCTCTCTCTCCTGCCCAACGTCTCCTGTGTGATCATTCAGCCCCCATGGGCTGGCTCGGTTGGTAAGGCGTCTGGCTGCTTGGCATCGGAGGTCTCAAGTTCGAGAGTCGTCAGTCACACACGGGGTAAAAACCTGGTCTGCTGGCTTAAATCCTCTCGCCCCAGGTACCTTACTCCACCAGTAAAACCATGATTTACCCCCTCTTGACACTTGTGGGGCTGGGACCAGGGGGCCGCTAAGGTGGCGGTTCCATCTTTTGCATCTGTGTGATCATTCATCTACATATAATACTTTTTGTCTCTTTCCTCTAAAATTCTTTATTCTCTTTCCTTGGATTGCATATAACAATCATTGTAGTTTGATTTTTTAACCACCAACACCGAGGTGGTGTAACTGCTACAACATTATAGCGGCTAATAGTTGCTACAACAGCTACTACGTTGTAGCTGCTGCTAGTTCACAATAGTTGTTACAACTACTACGTTGTAGCAGCTAGTATATAGTAGCTGCTACAATGTTGTAGTAGCTAATGAGTAGCCGCTACAATTATATAGTAAAGGTAGGTTCGCTACCTTAACGACCCCCTATAGCTGACCCCATGGAGATGAAAGAATGTTAATTCAGGTACACATGCGTTAGGCGCAATGTGGGTGAAATTAGATCATCAGTTCCCGAGAATTGACCTCTGGCTATTATGCTAGAGATATCGTGTGTCCCCTGGCAACAACTACTATATAGCTGCTATATGCAATAGTTGCTACACATGTAGTAACTACTACACACTAGCTGCTACAATTATAGTAGCTACTACACAATACTAGCGGTTGCAATTGTAGTTGCTACTACATAATAGTTGTTACTACGTTGTAGTAGCTACTACACAATAATTGCTATAAGTTGTAGCAGTTACTGTGTAGTAGCTGCTATAATATTATAGCAGATACACATAGTAATTGATTGTTGCATGCAATGAAAGGAGACGAAAATTTTAGAGAAAAGAGAGAAAACTTATTGCATGCAGATGAGTGAGATTAAAAAAATTAATTTTTGGTCGCGTCAGATTGTCCACTTCAAATATCACTTACGATCACTCAAATAAGGTCAGGCACGATATATATATATATATATATATATATATATATATATCATCCATCCTAAATTCTTCGGTTGGTAAAGAGGCAAAACTGATTTGTTGTGAGCTCATGGTTTTCTTTACTAGCCTCCTATGGGGAAACGAGATTATCCATGATGGTCGTCGTGCTTATATTAGCAAGAAGAGTGCAAAATGATTTGCTGAGTTTCATTTGCACAACGTATCTAAAATGTCGAAAAGGAAGAGGCCTATATTGGATAGATAAAGAGCTAGTAGTAGGGTTGTAAATGAATCAAACGTGAGTAAGTTTAATGTTTGACTTGGTAAGATTTTGTTTACATTTGTTCAATATACACAAGATCAACTAAATGAACAAGTTTTAATAACTCATTAAATTAAATGAACAAATTTGAACACATTGCTGTTAAGGTTATTAATATTTATGAACAGAGATTGTGAGCCCCACCTCCAGACATGGTGTAGCAGCAAGGCATTTGGTGGATTCACATAGTACAATTGTTCAAAATCGAGCTGGAGCAAGGGAAAATTTTATAGTAGATTTTCAACTATGGAGGTCGACTACTAGGAGAATTGCCGCTAGTACTTTCAGATTTACTCTGTGGATAAACTAGCGGGGAAACTGGTCACCTCCATAATTAGTCGGGTTTGTAAATGTATGCATACATAGATTAAAAAAAGGAATAGATATTGTGAATTGTTTGTGAACAATATTCACGAACAAAGTTAGTGAGCCATGTTCATCAATAAGCTTTTATCAACATAGTAAATAAACAAGAAACTATCAAAATAAATAAATAATTTTGTATTATCAAGCTCAATAATCAATCAAACAAACATAAAAATATAAAAGTTTCAAACTATTAGACAAACTTAAATTGAGAGTTTGATAACAACTAAACAAATCAAGCTTGAGATAAGTTTGAACCAAGCTCATGCTTATAACAAAGAAACCAAGTTAAGATTGAACAACCATTTTAAGGGCTTGATTCATTTTAGATTCGTCTTGGTATGACTCAGTTACCTTATCGAATAAGTTTGAATGCCACAAAGCTTTGCTCGGCTCAACTCATTTACAATCCAAATGCTAGGAGATTCCCACCACCTTCTCCCAACGTCTTGTTCTAGAGGCCTATATTGGATAGAAAAAGAGCTATAAGTAGGAGATTCACCTCTTCTACAAAGAGCTATAGAAGTAAAATAAATATCTCCATGGGATGGATTGATAGCTAGTGTATGAGGTGTTGCCACCATAAGGTCTAGGGTCAAATCCTGGTGAAGCCAGGAGTTTCTCCTCCCTTATGCGCTAGTCACTATTTGGGCTAGTAGCCACTGTTATTTACTTCCTCTGTGTTGACCTTGGGATGAGTTAGCAGGGATGTTGGGGGCAAACGAATCATCTTTTGCCACTATAGAAGTAAAATAGACAATCTAGCAAAACAAATACAAGATCAGAATTGATTCGCACACCAACCATCTGTCTATTAGGTGGTTAGTGCTCCTATCATTTTCGATTTTACAAGAAAATCATCGTAAATAATGCACCAGGTTCACCATATATAATGTAGAGCATGTAAGTCTTTGGTGCTTTTCTTATAGTCGCCTTCGAGAAATTTAACTTGCATTGACTCAAGATCTACTGCCTCCTTTGAATGAAATGCAAGTACAAGAAATAAAATATACCGATAAGAAGATTTAAGCTTTTGTGTAAGATATTGGCGAGCCTTCCCACGTCGTAGTAGCAGAACTTGCACAAGCAGAAGCAATAGGAATAGAATGTAGCAAGAGCAAAAGTGATGTTTGGCTTGGGCCTCGAGACTTTCTTTTATAGATACTGTTTAGTCGATTGAAATGACATTTGATTGACTGAATCAATCCATCGACTGAACCATCTATCAGTCGATTGAACCACACTCCATTCCTTGTTTTTGCTGAGTTGATTCTTCTATTCTGGCTTTGTTTTAATTGGTCAATTGATCATCATGATCAGTCGACTGAACTTGATTTCCCTCTTCATCTCCTGCGTTAAGTATAGGTCAGTCAACAAATCTAATTTATTAGTCGACAAATATCTCTGAGTTTCCTCTGGTTGGATCGGTCTACTGATCCTATCTATTAGTCGACCGAACCCTCGGTTAACCCTCTGAGTTTCCTCTTCGTCTCCTCGATTGACCCTCTATTTAACTACCTCTGAGTTAACACATGTAGTAGTATAAAAATAGTCTTGCAAAATAAGATTAGTACCAACAGATAAACAATATGTATGATTAAGACAAACAATTGTTGATTTAAGCATGAAATTCTGAACGAATATACATATTGAAAAAACGATAAACACTTACAGTGGATTCAACGCGTCCTTCGGTGTTCTTCGTGCTTGTCGTCGGAAGAACGATCACGAGTCGGAAAGCTCTTCCCCTCTCGGTATCACGAACCAAATCCCTCGAACGCTTTGGATGTTCACTTCTAGAATTCCAAATGCCTTCACTCACACACTTGCCTTGAATGAACCCCCTACCCCCCTTCTTATATAGGGGAGCAAAGGGGTGTTGAAGGAGTGGAGAGGGAGGGGCATCGAGCCCACTCCCTGCAGCGTGTGCAGTAACTGCACACACTGCCACTCCTTACATCTCCCACTCATACAAGTCAAGTCACATAGACAATATAAGAATCAGGTCACAAAGACCATATCATAACTAGGTTACAAAAACCAGATAGTCACAAAGACCATATAGTCACATAGACTAACAGAACATCTAATTCATACTTTAGGGAAAATGATTCGTGCGACAACAAGCATACTGAGCAATCATTGCTAAGAAAGTTGTGACACTTAACTTAGCTGCTCTCTGAGCGATCAATACTAAGAAAGTTATTACACTTTACTTAGTCGCTCTATCACATGAATCAGAGACATCAATTACTTGCTTTTTACCCCAGACTAAAACATTTACATCAATATGAACATCTCTAATCCCTCGTAATGACCATTAAGTCAAGAGCATGTTCAGTATTTCCATTCAATACAATTATTCACAATCACATTTTAGGTACTCAACAAAAATGTAATTGGTCGACCAGTGAATAAGTGTCAATGATGTAAATCTCTCTTAGTCTTCCTATTTAGCTTGAATCTATTCATTCTAATCAGTTGCTTTCCTAGTTATGTTCCATAGACCGAATCATTCATAGCCAATAGGATACATGCTAAGGTAGCAGACACTGATTAAAATTTCAAGCAGACAACCAAATAGTCACATAGGGTAAATCTGAGATTAACTTATAATCTCAAGGGTCTCACATAGTAGAGAAGCAGGGATCCATTCTCCTACTACCCTTATTGTCGCTATAGCACATGTGGTATGAATCACATGCTACGATGTTTTTCTCTTTAACAAAAGAGTGCATGTTTTCTCAAAAATTAACATCGTACAGATTTGATCTAGACATACCTAATGTCTAATCCTGAATTCAACTTATGAATTCCTATCTGGCTTTAAACAGATTCAGTAAATGGTGGGAATATTTACTTCGATTATTACATTAAATAATCTCATCTTGATACAAAATCAAGGCGACCTCAACTTACGAGTATGTCTCTATTCACAGCTACTCAAGCTGCCTCATAAGTAATGATCTTACCTCTATTTATACTCAACAAATAGAGATGATTGTCCATGTGAGTGGACCAATCTCAACCTGCCAACATGCTTATCGAGACTTTATTCAAAATGTAACACCAATATACACTGAATAAATTATGGCATTTTCATATATTTGATTGTTTTACAATGTGTTACAATTTACGAAGTCCCAAAGACTTCACACAACCAAGAAATGACTCTTTAGTCAATGGCTTAGTAAAAGGATCTGCAAGCATAGCACGTGTAGGGATATACTCAAGAACTACATTTTTCTTGTCAACAATATCCCTTACATAATTATATTTGATTTCTATATGCTTGCCTTTACTGTGATACTTGGGATCTTTGGAAAAAGCTATTGCAGCTTGATTGTCACAGAACACTGTAACTGGACTCCCACTATCCTCAGCAATCTTCAAATGCTTCAGGAATCTTCTCAGCCAGACAGCTTCTTGTACAGCCGCTGCACAAGCCACATATTCGGCTTCCATTGTCGACAAAGCTACACAAGCTTGTTTCTTGCTATTCCATGAGATGGCGCCACCATTCATCAAGAAAGCATAGCCCGATGTGGATTTTCTGTCATCAAGATCTCCTGCCCAATCTGCATCTGTGTAGCCCTTCAGGCTCAACTTTGATCCTTGGAAGCAGAGACAATAATCTGCCGTCCCTTTGAGATATCTGAATATTCTCTTCACCGCTTTCCAGTGTCTCGATCCTGGGTTTGACTGGAAACGGCTAACCAAGCCAACTGCATAGCTGATGTCAGGACGTGTACACAACATAGTGTACATTAAACTACCAATGGCACTGGCATATGGTTTTTTCTTCATGTCGGCTATTTCATCAGGAGTCTTGGGATACATACTTTTGCTCAGAACAGTTCCTTTCGCTACAGGAGTTTGTTCAATGTTGCAATTAGACATATTGAAGTGTTGTAACATCTTAGTAATATAAGCATCTTGAGACAAACCCAAGAGTCTTTTTGTTCGATCTCTAATGATCTTTACCCCTAAGATGTACTCAGCTTCTCCCATATCTATTATGTCAAATTGTGATGAAAGCCATGATTTAACTTCTATCATAAACCGTGTGTCATTTCCAGCTATTAACATATCATCAACATATAATGATAAAATGACTATCTTTCCTTTATCCTCCCTGAGGTAAACACAATGATCCTCATTGATCATTTCGAAACCATAAGATAAAATGACTTCATTAAATCTTATGTTCCATTGTCTTGACGCTTGCTTTAGCCCATATATAGACTTTTTAAGTCTACATACTTTATCCTCTTGGCCTTTAGCAATATGACCTTCTGGCTGTGCCATATAGATTTCCTCGTCAAGATTACCATTAAGGAAAGCCGTTTTTACATCCATCTGATGTAATTCTAAGTCATAATATGCCACTATAGCTAAAATGACACGTATTGACACAAACTTCACAACTGAGAAAAATGTCTCTTCAAAATCAATACCCTCCAATTGGGTATATCCTTTTGCAACCAGACGAGCTTTGTATCGATTAATCGATCCATCTGCTTTCCTCTTGATTTTGAGAATCCACTTATTCCCAATAGCCCTTCGGCCCGGAGGAAGATCGACTAAATCCCAAACATGATTCTCTCTCATCGACTCCATTTCCTCATCCATTGCAATTCTCCATTTTTCTCTGACTGAACATCTCAATGCTTCCTCAACCGATCGAGGTTCCTCATCGTCAACAGGGAGTATCATTAATGCCTCATTCTCAATGTCAAACCTTCTTTTAGGAATAATCTTGCGATTACTCCTCCGCAGGTCTGACTGTTGAGAAACTGAAACTGATTCATTCATTGGCAAATCACTCCCACTGGGTAGTCTAGATTCAGGGTTCTCCTGTGATTCCTGATTTGTTGATAAAGGAACAATATCCTCCTCCTCTATGGCAAATAGAGGAATCGATTTATCAACTTCACCTCTTGTTGGGAACTCAGTTTCGAGAAAAATCGCATCTCTTGACTCTATTTCAGAGATGGTTCCATCTTGTTGCTCACCAATAAAAACATAACCCTTAGAAGTATCAGAATACCTTACAAAGATACACTTTTTACCTCTTGGTCCTAGTTTTCCATATTTGTGAGTCTTATCATGAACATAGGCAGCTGACCCCCAGGGTCTCAGATTACTCAAATCTGGTTTTCTGCCTGTCCAACGTTCATATGGAGTAGATGGAACAGACTTGGAAGGCACTCGGTTAAGTATGTAGGTCGCAGCTAATAATGCATCTCCCCAATAGGAAATTGGCAAATTAGCTTGAGCCATCATAGACCTAACCATATCTAGAAGAGTTCTATTTCTTCTTTCAGCAACCCCATTTTGCTGTGGAGTTTCAGGGATCATTAGCTGTCTAATAATCCCTTTTTCGTCAAATATTGTCTTAAACTGATCAGACAAATATTCACCTCCACGGTCAGTGCGTAAGGTTTTAACCTTACGATCCAATTGATTCTCAACTTCGTTCAAATAACGTTTGAAGCAATCTAATACTTCATATTTATGAGAAATCAAATACACATGACCGAAACGTGTGAAGTCATCAATAAATGTAACGAAATAGGAACCTCCATGTCTAGCCTTCACATTCATTGGACCACATACATCCGAATGAATTAATTGCAATGGTGAATCAGCTCTAATAGCCTTGCCAAATGGTTTCCTCGTTGCTTTTCCAGCAAGACAATGCTCACATACTGACAAGTTAATCTTAGCATGAGAGCCTAATAGACCCTCCTTAGCTAATCGATTCATTCTTTCTTGTCCTATATGTCCTAGTCTAGCATGCCAAATTTCCTCATTGATATCAGCATCACTAGTAAGAGCAATGTTTGAAAAACAACTATTAATTCCGCAATTAATATCATGTTCCACATCAAGAACCATGAAACCATTCATTACATAACCACGCCCAATTAACACAGAGTTAATTCGAAGTTCCACACAACGACTGTAAAAGTTTATACAATAGCCCAAATCAAGAAGACAAATAACGGAAACCAAATTCCGTCGAATATCAGGAGCATAAAGGACATCATGTAGAAACAACGTTTGTCCACCACGAAGGTTGAGCTTGCAAGTGCCAATGCCTTTGACTTCAATTCTTGCATTGTTTCCTACATATATCCATTTGTTACCAGTTAGTACCCGACGGTACTCCACGTATGTAGCTCGATCACGAGCTACGTGGTTCGTTGCTCCTGAATCTACAATCCACAAAGGATGAGAATCAGCTAACAACACTGAACTAGCAACATTATGCTCATGAAAAGAAGTTAAATATGGAATTACCTTTTTCGGCTCAGTACACTCTCGAGCGAAGTGGCCCTTCTTGCCACAGTTATAGCAAGTCAGCTTGCTTTTAGGTTTCTTTCCATACTTCTTTCCTTTAAACTCCTTCTTGATCGGGCCTTGCCCAGCAGCAGCTTCTTTTCCTCTTCCCTTTCCCTTTCCTTTCTTGAACCATATCTTCTTATTCTTGGGTCTAGATCCTTCAGCTACGAAAGCTTGTCCAGATATCCTTGCAGATTCTACTCTCTCCGCCTCCAGTTCAACATGGCGTGAGACATCAATGAAAGTTTTAATGCTTTCACTGTGAGTAAGATTCTGCTTCATTGATTCCCAAGAATCAGGAAGGGAACGGATAACTGCCTGAACCTGTTGTTCATCTGTCAACTCATGACCAGCAGTTTTTAGCTCTCGAATCATATTTCCCATTTCCCTAAGATGTTGGGTCATGGTGACATTCGGGCGTTTCTTGAAGCTGTCAAATTTGATTGTCAGCTGGCGAAGCTTACTTACGCTAACTCCACTATATTTATTTCTCAGGGCAACCCAGACAGCATGAGCTGAAGGCAATGGCTCATACTCATACACCAGGTTATCAACCATTGAACTAATCAAAATGCCCTTTGCTGTGGAGTCCTTTTTCTTCCATGTCTTGTAGGCATCAAGATCACGCTTATGCTGGGCGGTAGCACCGTCTACAGGTTCTACCATAAACTGATTCACAGCTTCTAGAACTTCTTGTTCCTCAAGTACATACTGTATCTTGAGGTGCCATATTTTGTAGTTGTCCCCATTTAGTTTCTCTCCTTTGTTCAGTTCAGCTATAATATTCTTTGTTGCCATGACCTAACATAAATAAACGCATTATTTAGTAATTCAGTGTATGTTATATGCATGTAATCAATAACTAACTCATTGTAAATAGAGTTGGTTTACAAAATCAAGTGACAACCACGTTCCCACTCATCCTTTGTATGTTCCAATCTAATAAACAATGATTAGTTATATCACACACATCCCATCAAATGAACAAATCGCCATTAAATGAACTAATCATTTAATTATAATGAACTAATCATTATTAAATGAACTAATCATTTAATTATGATGAACTAATCATCATTAAATAAACTAATCATTTAACAAATTTGTTAACATATAACATTACTTAAACTGTTCGTACATAACGATAATTACACTACATGGATAAATACTGACTGTACATAACGTCAGTAACTAAAGTAAGCTAAGAGAACAAATAGGTTGATATTGCTCCCAATAGAGCGGACAGTAGAATCGTAGCTAAAAATTGACCCGTCTCTCTAGTCTGGACCAGAGTGACCACGGGTGGAGGAGGAATCTCCTCTGGGACCTCTTCAGGATCCTCTACTGTCTCTTCAGGATCTTCTTCTTCTTCTAGATCCTGCTCTATTTCCATATTATCCACGTCCGGATCCCAATCAATTTCCTCAGGATCCCCTTGGAATTCTTCAATCAGATCCATCTCTGGATCCTCCTCCATCTCGGGATCTTCTTCGTATTCAAGAATCTCGGGATCCTCCTCTTCCTCGAGATTCTCCTCGGGTTCAGGATCCTCCTCCATTTCAGACTCGGAGTCAGATTCCCCCAAGTCCTCAGGAAACTGTTGGCGCAGCAGCTGATTGCATAGCTCTATGTAGGAGAGGCGAAAGCTGTGTTCAGCCCATATCTGATTCGCAACTTTCCCTGCTCTCTTTGGTAGAGCACGCATTAATTCCCCGATTCGGTGATCATCAATCATGGGGAACCCGGCCTGCTCAAGTTTCCAGAAGATCCGATCCAGTCGTCCTATAACGCCCTGGACTCCGAGAAATGGACTATAGAAAACTGTCCTGAATTCCGCCAATAGCTCCTCTAGTCGCTCATTATGACCAGCCATGCTGTCCCTATCGTGCAATATTTAGAATTGAAAAATATACATTGTCAGTACAAAACCGACAATCCAGTACAAAACAGGTTCAATTCAATTCATATGTATACACGTAAAATCACAAATAGACAAGAAAAACAAATTTTCTTCGAGGAGCCTCGATTGACTGACATCGGACTGATCGATCAGATTCTAAGGTTGAATTTATTGTCCTTATTAGAACTAATCTAATTGGACATGATTATCTTAATCTGTTCTTGTCTAACCTTAGCCCATTTAATCAGGTTAAACAACGGATAAAATTTGGTCGAACCAACCAATGGTTTAGATTAAATTGGATCAACTTGGTCTAGTCAAGCCAACTAATGGTTCGAACTAGACATAAACATAGTTGGTTCAAGTTGGTCTGATTAAATTAACTAATAATTTAAATTCCAGTTGAAATGAACCAACTTAATCGGATTTAATTAATTCTAACTAAAATCCAATCCATTTAATCAAATTTTGGTCTAGTTCCAATAATCAATAGCTAAATTTTAATACAAATTCAATCAAGCAATTAATTAAAGCACAAAGCTAATTAATTTAATAGGAAACAACAAAAACAAAAAAAAATATGCAATTTTCTGTTCGTATCAACAGATCAAGTTTGCAAGCAAAAAAAAATTTTCCTTTTTTTTTCTTTTTTTCACCGTTTTTTTTAAATGGAAGAAAAAAACATGCTACTGTATCGACAACCTTAATTAACATGCAAAAAAAATATTTTTTTTTCGTGTTTTCTGCCACCGGTTTTTTTTTTTGAGTTTTATTCCACCGCCTATTTCTTTTTCTGCCGTCGGCAGCGATGGAGACGTCGGTCGCCGCGAAATTTTTCACCGTGACGAACGCGGTTAATCGCTAGCGTGCAACATGTCCGAGTGGGATCGTTGGTTCGCAACGCTAATAATTATTTTACCGACTCGAAAAAAAATCTGCCGACACAAAGTCGACCAACTCAAAAAAAAAATCTACCGACACAAAGTCGCGATTTTCCGACGAAGCAATTTCATGCTATTTAGAACGAATCTACTGCTCTGATACCATTGTTGATTTAAACATGAAATTCTGAACGAATATACATATTGAAAAACGGTAAACACTTACAGTGGATTCAACGCGTCCTTCGGTGTTCTTCGTGCTTGTCGTTGAAAGAACGATCACGAGTCGGAAAGCTCTTCCCCTCTCGGTATCACGAACCAAATCCCTCGAACGCTTTGGATGTTCACTTCTAGAATTCCAAATGCCTTCACTCACACACTTGCCTTGAATGAACCCCCTACCCCCCTTCTTATATAGGGGAGCAAAGGGGTGTAGAAGGAGTGGAGAGGGAGGGGCATCGAGCCCACTCCCTGCAGCGTGTGCAGTAACTGCACACGCTGCAGCGTGTGCAGTTAATAACTGCACACGCTGCCACTCCTTACAACAATATGTATGATTAAGACAGTATGACCTATCTTGATCTCAATTTAGAAATCTCCATTGATTTTTTTAGTTAGATCGGCGCCTAATGTTTATCCATTTGGGACACGACCTCACTGCACTTTCTCCAGGAGTTTACCTTAACTTTCCTATCAAACATCGGGTCCTCCAAATCTATTTGGAATTTCATCGCACAACATCGGATTGACCTACAGGGATTCCACTTGATTCGATATCAGGTCCTCTAGACCTACTGAATCCACCTGCTAGATGTCAAGTCCACTTGACCCATCTGGATTTCCTGCCTAGTTTCATGATCCGCTAAGACTTCCCTTGCCTAGTGTCAGGTTCAATTGACCTACTAAGACTTTCCAAGTTGAGCTTCTTGCGCACTTAATTAGTTTATCAGATAATAATAAGAACTCGAACCTTTGACAATATCAAAATATATGTTTGATATAGTGGTACCTGCACAACAATCTCCTCTTTTTATGTTTGGCAATCTGGTTCAAAATTAAGTTAAAAGACATGATAATGAAATAATTTGAAATAACTCCCCTCAAGTTAAACCTCCCCTGAATATAATATCTCTTCCCTCTACCTAATATCAAAAAATGGAGTCATTACACCCCGCATTAAATGCATTAGAGTAGAGAATTTTAAAAGTTTATCTATGGTAAAATTTTAAAAATTTACTGAAAAAATTTGAATATTTTTTTAAGGAAAAAATTTAAAAATTTTCTAAAGAAAAGTTTGAAAGATTTTCTTACGTAAAAGATTTAAAAATTTTATGAATAATTTGAGAAATTTCCCTAAGTTAAAACCAATAAGTTTGTTTTTTTTAAATTTCAAAGGTGAAAATATAAAAATTCTTGAAGAGATTTCGAAAAATGAAGATTTTTCTTAGGAAGTAAACAAAGTGTTTCTAAAGCATAATTTCAAAACTATCTAAGGAATAAAATAATTTTTTGAAAATAAAATAAAAGTTTTTCTAAGTGATAATTTTTTTTAAGATGAAGTAATAAATTTTAAAAAGCTTTGAGAAAATATTTCTAGAAAAACTTTCTATGAGAAAAAGAACTTTAGACTAAGATGAAAACAAAGTTTTTCATCAAACAAAATTGAGAAAAAAAATTTAAGATGAAAACACAGATTTATTTTGAACAAAGTAAAAAAGAAAAAAAATAAAGTCGTGAAATAAAAATTTTTAAGATAAAAATTAGTTTTAAAAAATGAATTTTTCAAAGAGAAAATACTCCACTTAACATTTTCTTTTGAAAAGATATCCTAAAGTTCAAGTATACATGAGTTTAAAGAACTAAAATAAATATTTTTATTTTAAATGTCTAACTTTAGTTCTCATCATAAGATATCATATTTTTATTTAGGTTTGTCAAGTTGAATATTTTGGGTTCTAGTTAGTTTTGACTAAACAAGAACACTCAACTTGATCAATGTATGTTTTAAAGCACCGATTTATGTTGATATACTAAATAAACATTTGAAATCTAGGATAAATCCTAATATCACCAAATTCTAAATTTTATCAAACACAACAAGGAATTTTAATGTCTTTGTGAAATGTGGCGCTTATAACTATAAGTTTACGCTTATTACGGTATGATTTAGGTCTGGTTCCATTTAAAAATTTTGAAATCCTATGTTTTGAAAATTACAAAAAGTAAATTTTTTTGAAAACTAAAATTTTAAAAGTAAAAGAATATAGACCTATTCTATAAAACACATTTTAATTGTCGTCTCATATTACTGAATTTAGATTCAGATAATATATAGTGAATATATCTATTACGCCTTAAGGAGCCGCATATCCAATAAAAATCAGACAACATCCTCCTATACAACGGACCAATCTGAAATCATAATACAAAGCCAACACAACCACATATCATCCTTAGCTAATATGACTGGTAATATCAACATAATAGAATGAAATAACAACACAATATCATCCTAACAACCCTACATTTCGGAGAGGTCATGACATCTACTCAGTGACTGAGAGCTGTGTCAATTCAGATTTCCAACCGAGAAACTCTATGGTGATTTAGTAGTCCTTGACATGAAGGATTATGATATCATCTTAGGGATGGATTTCTTGAGCAAGTACAGGTCGCTATTGAATGCCACAGAAGAAGAGTAAAGTTCACACCAGAAGCAGAAACTTCCATTTGAGTTTGTCGGAGACCCGAAGAGAAAGACAAAAAGGTTTCTTTCTAACCTATAAGCTCACAAGATGTTAGATAATGGATGTTCTGGTTATTTAGCGCATATAGTAGATGCAAGGCAAAGAGAAGAGTTAAAGAAGAAGAGTACTGGTAGTTTGCGACTATCCGGAGGTGTTTCCTGAAGAGTTACCAGGGATGCCTCCTAGTCGGAAAATTGAGTTTGAAATTGAGTTGGCTCCAGGGACCAACCCGATTTCAAAGGCACCTTATCGCATGGCACCAACAGAATTGAAAGAACTGCAAGAACAACTATAGGAGTTACTCGACAAGGGATTCATCCACCCTAGTCATTCATCCTGTGGAGCTCCCGTGTTGTTCGTCAAGAAGAAAGATGGATCTATGCGGATGTGCATAGATTATCGAGCCCTGAACAAGATGACTATCAAGAATAGATATCCTTTGCCAAGGATAGACGATTTATTTGATCAATTGAAGGGGGCAACCGTATTTTCCAAGATTGATTTGCGGTTCAAGGTATCACCAACTCAAAGTCAAGGAGAGTGACGCCGAGAACAGCTTTTCGA
>JAGFNQ010004948.1:0-87457 GCA_024364735.1 Boesenbergia rotunda
TAATCTGATTTATATAATATAATATTGTTGATTAGATTATATAATGATTTTAGAATAATAATAAATATTTACCTACAAGATGTAACAGAATAGATCATTTGGCACACAACAGTGCAGCAACTGGCACACAACAGTGCATTATCAGTTATTATATCCGACCGTATCACTTGGCACACAACAATGCAACACTGGATTTGAATAAACATCACCCAATTGTTTTCTTTTTGTTGACAATATATTATATAGAATAACAACATCTACATAATCATAACAACATCCACATAAGGAGATTTTTCCATACAAATGGATGTTAATCAACAGCAATGGATTTTTACATCACCAATACAGTTTTCAGATTATCTCAAGTTTTACAAAACATGTCTCTCAGAATATTAACTGTCAGCTCAATCTGATTCTACTCATGTCTCCTTGTTTGAAATCCATCTTCTCATCATATAGGAGACATCGAACATATTGCATGACAAAGAAGGCACAGTCCACGCTGAAATTAACAAACACTTTTTTTAGATTTCAATAAGTGGGTTTATAAAATACTTTCTTATTTTAAAAAATAAGAAAGTTCTTCCTCATTTAGTTACCTATGTTCTTGTTGGGGACATTTTGTCTGACGGAGGACCATTTGTCCAAGGGATGATGACTTTGTAGATACGGATGAATAGCCGTAAGTTCCTCGCGAGTATATTGTTTAAGTTCTTTTACCTGTCAAACATATCATGAATTTATTAATCACCATCAATGACATTTTAGAGAAAATGATGACCATATATAAGAATAAAGGAAGATAGCTCACCGCTGTGTCAAATTCATGCTTATATTTACGACCACTAGCAAGAGAATTAAAATGATTAAAAGTCATGGATTCTGTATCCACCGCTAACAAGTGAAAGTGTGTATTATCACTGCACAAAGGGATTAAAATAAATCTAAACCCTTGTTCAAGCATATCAGTCTTCATCACTTGTTGCAGGGAAATCTTTCTTGACGATCTGATTGATGCCTACAAATATGCATTCACAAAATTAATAATACCCATATCATAATATTAGGTCTTGTACAATATATCTGTTTAATTAATATACATCACTTACTGTGAAGAAGGTTGAACAATATATTGACTTGTTGTATGGCCTACCACATGCGGATGCTCCCCTAAATAAAATTTTACAAAAGGCATCAATGACCTCGCCTTTTGTAAAAACCTCTCCATTGAGGATTTGTAAGAATGAATGCAAATTCAAAGCAAAGGGTGCATCCTCCCAGATAAATTCATTTGCCAACTGCCATGTAAATTGATATGATTATATATTACATAAGAAGATATATTAACTAACGTAAACTATAATATTTTGTAACTTACTTTAGATTCTCCAATCTATTTATCAGGTAGACCACTTCTTTATCTTTATTTTTCTTCTTTGTATTCATAAAATGTTTCTTTACAAACTACATCAATAAAATTTATTTAGCCCAAACTAATTATTGACCAAATTCAATACAATTTATGTATTTTAAATGAAATTAACACACTTACATCAATGCCTTGTTGCCTCATTTTGTATAGTTCGGAGGTTCTTCTTGTTTCCTCCTCTATGTCTTCTTCAGACATGACTTCCATTACATCGTAAATGTTTCCTCTAGCTTCATCCATATCCTCCTCACTAAGTTTCCTTTTTCCCTTGTCCATAACAATTGATATTTGTTTCCTGTCCCGCTTCCCCTTAGGTAAAAGTTGGTGCCATACTGGACTGTCAATTGGAGTATCCCTGTAATCATACCGAGTTCGGTCACGTCCTCTCCTAGGTGTACAAGATACTGGATCAGAAAGAGGATCGACTACAGGATAACTTTCTTGACCCTCCATGCCTTTTTTTTTCAATAATTGAAAGTAATTCCTTAACCCTTTCATTCAAACATATATTCTCCTCTGTTAGCTCCTTGATTCGGTTGTCCTTAAGAATGCATTCACCACATAGGCTAACATCTCCTTCTGATGTCTCCATTGGTCGTGGTATGTCATCACTGATATCAAGGTTCTCAAACAATGTGTTCTCATGTAGGGTAGGAATTAATTCAACAATAACCTGTCAATTACGAAGTACACAAATGTTACTACCTCTCTATCTAACTCAGATAGATCACATTTAAGAATAATTACCTCTTCAGACGAGAGTCGGTCGACAAGGCCCCTCACCCTACTAATATGCGAAGGAATATTCCTCCACTTATTTATTCGGGGCCCTTCAACATTGAATGGTTTTTGAATTGGTACATGCTCCAAAAACCATACCTACACAAATTTTTGCAGCCAAATACATTAATGACATCAAAATATTATAAAATTTAACAAGATAATTCTACTCACTGCCAAAAGCCCTGCAAATCCCTTTAGGTAAGGGAGGTTGGTGGTGCTCTGGTTTCCCTGAGTTGATGAAAATAAGTCCCCAATCTTAGGTAATTGTGGAGACAAAATTGATGGATAGCTTCTACCCAATTGAATCTACCTAGATTGTCATAATCATCTACTATATCTACAAGACCTAGAGGAACCTTATATGTACTAGATGAAAATAAAACACAAACAAATATATACAAAATATAAAATTTACACACTAATAACACATCATCCTCTGATTCAACACTTTTAGAAAAATGTTTAAGTAACTCCTCAAGTCTTGTTCTTGTAGGTTGTTTTTCTTTTGAGAAGTAAGTACGATAGAGGTCACCCGATGCTTTAGTTGAATTAATAGGGACCGAAACACCACGGTCCACTATACCCAGTATCAATGCAACATCTCGTCTGGAGAACGCAACCGGTACACCTGAAACAATTACAATATTTAGTTATCATCAAGAATATAGGCTTGAAATTATTCCACGTTGGGCCTGAAATGATTTCAATACAGGCCCGACGTGGGCCTGAAATGAATTCAATTCAGGCCCGACGAGGGCCTGAAATGAATACATTTCAGGCCCGACCAGGGCCTGAAATGAATACATTTCAGGCCCGACCAGGGCCTGAAATGAATTCATTTCAGGCCGAGGTGGGCCTGAAATGTATTCATTTCAGGCCTACCGAGGGCCTGAACTAAATTAACTTCAGGCCCTCGGTAGGCCTGAAATGATTTTATTTCAGGCCTACCGAGGGCCTGAAGTCATTTTCACTTCAGTCCCTCAGTAGCCCTAAAATGAAATGATTAAACTTTATCAAAAACTAATCATTTGAGGCCATCTATATTACTGTCTTATCTTACTATAGATACTATAGATATTGTCTACAATTCATAACTAAAACTATTACCTGAGAATTTAAAACCTTGCGAGGTTGAATCCCAACTTTCAAATATATTAACCAAAATTCCACGGATATGCTGCAATTCTTGTATGTCCAGGAAAAAACTGAAAGGCGACCCTTTGATCTTCGCAATGTGTCGATCATTTAAAATGTCAAATTCTTCAAAAAATTGTTTAAAGTGGCCTAAAATACTGCACCAACGTAATTTTTGTCCAATGTCATCTGAATCCTACAGTTTATATACAGTACAAATTTATTCAGCAAAATAATTTTAAACATGTTGACAAACAATGCTGGTTTGACCTAAGCATATCGCTAACATACCTTGGTGGATAATGCCAAGGAAGAAGACGCTGAACCACGTACAGACCTTTTGCCTGACATTATCAAATAAATCCAACGTGCAGAAACCCTAACCCCTTGGTGTATTATGCCGATTAGTCTCCACTTCAACGTTAACACTAAAACCCACCTCAGGATCACACAGAAACGCTATCGAGCAATGCCTAGGTTTTGGTTGTCCGCAGGGATTCGGGGGATGAGCTCGCGACTATATCACAGCTAGGGCAAGTAGGACTGCAAGAAGGCGAGTTCTTGCGCTGAGAGAGGTTGAGAGTGAGCTTTTATCCGAAATGAAGGACTTCCATTTACGTTGTTGCGCTGAGAGAGAACGGAGAAAATTTCCACTGCTACACATCCGAACCACAAATTAATATTTTATTGATAAAGTGGTTCGGTTGTCTCAAAACTGTGTCTGATAAAGTTATTCTTTGGCGGGAGGGGTATAAAAGTAACTTCACTATATGGGATGCGCCCTTTGGTATAATAGAAACCATGGTACTCATTTCGGTAATTACGAATAGTTGGATACGCCCTTTGGTAAATTGCCCTAGTATATTTATAGAATTTTTTTTTTCAAATGGGACGCGAATCTTGAGACGCTAGGCTTCTAGACCGCCTACTGTGAGCGCTTCTCGATTTACCATGGCGGCCGGTGAGAAATTTCTGTGAGGCTGGGCCAGTCGTCCGAAGTTAGAAAAACCTCGTTAACAGGGGCGTAGCCACCTTAAGAAGAGGGGGTGTGATCGCCCCTCTCAAATTTTATTAAGAAAATAATATATATATATATATATATATATATATATATATATATATATATATATATATATATTTGTTATTATTTTTCTTAGTCGATCATCACCATTTATTGTCAAAAACTGAAACTGATCATATATTTAGAAAGTTCATGACCTAAGTTATCCATTGCTATCATTTTTTTTAGAGCTAAGAAATACTGCAGAATATCAAACGAAATACACAGGCAATAAGATCATTCGTTCGAACAAAATCTATCGTTAAGGAGTAATGCGGAATATCAATGTTGAACACTTCGATCAGCAACTAATCCAACAGAAAAAACACGCTACGATCCTAGTTCCTACGGCCTCCATATCCACCAGGGCGGGTCGGATATGCCTGGGGCGCAGGCGCATCAGGATGCTTCTCAACTCCGGGGAGATCAGCCATGCCGAGTGAAGCAAGCATATCAATTATCTCCTTGTCGACCACGATTTGGTCGACCTTGATGGCGGACTCGTCGGGAACGAAGTCCATGCGGCGCTCGCGCTCCTCCTCCTGCAGTTTAAGGGAGATGCCGCGGACAGGACCCCGCTGGATCCGGCGCATGAGGTGGGTGGAGAACCCAGCGATCTTGTTCCGGAGACGCTTCGAGGGGATGACAGCGACCTCCTCCAGGATCTTCTTGTTGGTGTGGAAGTCGTGGGTCATCCGCGAGTAGTACCGCTCGATTACCTGGCGCGACGACTTCTTCACCGTCTTCGTCCGAACGCGGCCCATCTCGTCGTCGGTTCTCTCCCCTTCACTCTGCCGCGGACGGCGGCGTCGCTGTCCTTCTCAGCTGACCTTCGATTCGACAGGATGCGCGGCGCAATCCAATTTTATGAGAAGATCGAGATTGCTACCACTTTTATGAGGAAATATCGAGATTTAAAATATTAAGTATTGAATTTTAAAATAAAATATCATAATAAACGGATGAACTAAATCGTAGGACATAAAGTGAAGGTGCTAAATTAAAATTAATCCAGTTTGAACTAAATTCAGGTACGGAGATAAGCATAACTTTGATTTAAACCAGGATTAATTTGGTCAAGTTATGACCGAATTAAGTTTAATATTTAAACGGGTTCGATCCATTTAAAATGAACTAGGATATTTTGAGAAAAATATTTATATTTTTTCTCTCCCTACGCATGTCACAACCCTGCCATATCGTATGTCACTTCTTCATTCATTCTTTTCTTTTATTTTTCTCTTCCTCTTCTTCCACAATTGCTTCTTCTCTTTCTCTTCTCCAACGATAATAAACATATAATTTGTTCCGCTCATCTTCTTAAGCACCAGAGCTTTCTTTTCTTCTCCTTTCTCTTCTCCAATGAGCAAGAAATACAGTATCAAGTATTGCGCTCTTCGAACAATAAAAACAGTCATCAGCCCTCACATCTTCTCCCTCTTCTTATATTTTTTAGGATTTTATTAACACCACAAAAATAGTTGTGTTTTTACTTCTTCCTCTCCCTATTTTCTCTCTTCTCTATTTTTCTCAAAGCAATGATCTTCTAAGAGGAATAAGTTATTTCTTTCTTCTTTCATATTTAATTAATTAAAGAAAAGTTGTCAAGTATAAATTTTATTTTATTAGGTTGCTAGTTAAGATGATTATTTAGATCGTAATGAAGATCTTATATGTAGAAATGCTAAATATTATGAGAAAGCAATATCACAAATGATTTTTTTACTTTAAATCATAAAAAAGTTTTGAGGAGCGATATATCATTGTTTCAACTAAAACTAAGGGTTGTGATCAAAATTTTCGAATTTAAGTTCATTTTCAGCTCCTTAAATTCAAAATTTAGATTTTTAAATGATGAAATCGATCTACATTAATATTCGCTCGTCCCCAGTGCAACCGTCAATCCGTCCCAAGGCCAACACAGAGAAGGTAAATCACGAAGGCTACTAGCCCGGATGCTTGGTTAGTGCGTGGGGAGGTCGAACATATTGGCTTTGCCAAGTTTTGACTCTCATACCTCATGCTGGCAACACTCATGCATTAATTACCATCAATATGTCCGATGGTAAATAACTTTATAATCTAAAGCGACCGAATTTATCATATTTGAGTGATTTTAATCTACTTTGAAGTAGATCCGACCATGATTCGGAAATGTCAGTTTGACGGTTAGTGGAAGGTCGACCCTTATCCTTAACCGTCCAAGATGGTTACAATTCACGGTTTGGTTCATGATTCGTCACGATTCGCGATGATTCGAGATTATTATATTAAAAAAATTAAATTTAAATTTAAAATATAAAACTATTATAACATATTAAGTAACATTGATTAAAATTATAGAATTTGATGAAATTATTATAATATATAATAGTTTGATTAAAGTTTGCTATATATTATAATAGTTTGTCATTGAAGTAGTTATGAATAAAATTTCCACACACTGGAACATTATTAAATGATGAATCAAAATTAGAAACGATTGATTCTAGGGAAATTTTTTAATCACTAAGATAAATAGAGAAGTAGATATTTGGATGATAAAATTACGCCCTTCCGTGCACTATAATCCGGAGACAACAGAAACAGCAGTAAATAACTTTATAGTCTAAAGCGATCGAATTTATCATATTTGAGTGATTTTAATTCACTTTGAAGTAGACTCAACCATGATTCAGAAATGTCAGTTCGATACTTCAGAAATATTGGTTTGACGATTCGTGAAAGGTCGACACTTAACCTTAACCGTCCAAGATAGTTATAGTTCACGGTTCGGAACCACCGGTTTACGGTTTGGTTCACATTCGCCATAGTTTGCGATGGTTCGAGATTATTATATTGAAAAAATTTAAATTTAAAATATAAAACTTATTAAAAAAAGGACTTGCACTTATTTAAGTTGTCTACATATCCCCTTAGGTTATAAAGGAATCAAAGCCCATGTACTTTTTTATATTTTTACTCTTTTGCAATTTACATCATTCCCTCCCATTCCCTCCCATTCCCATTATATTCGTTCCTTCGGTATCAAATTCTTCGACTTCGTCTTCTGAAAGTTGCATTCCTTGAATTCTTTTCTCGACTCTGGTCTATGTTAGGATGTATACTAAAAGACTTGTCTTTTTCTATGAACATCTACATTTTGAACGAGAATCACAACAACATAGTTGCATGTTTATATTAGTATATGCACAACCGTTTGATACTTTGCATTGTAGATAACATGGTATGTGATGACACACAGAAGATCATGTTATCAATCCCTTGCATTATATAAGTAGAGGTTCACAACCGAGATGGAGTTGGACAAACCATCGGGATGGTTGTAGTATAATTAGATGTGGTATGTCTTAACCATAGAATTATACTAGTGCACTTTATGTGTATTAAGCAGGACCAAAATAGAAGTGATCCAATTTGTACAGACTTTATAATTTGATCGAACCTCAGTTTATTATGGAGTACAATCTCTAAATTCCGATATAATAACGGGCACGTGTATTTAATATTTTATTTCTTTGATTTACCAATGGGCGAGATTTATTCTGCTAAATTGATAGACCCGGTAAGTTGGGAAATAATATTAATTACATGGTGTGTCGTTGATTATTGACGAAATCCGTGTCCTGGTGAGTCGGGATGATGATGCCCCCTTGATGAGATCATAAGGTTCATCATGTTAAACACTGCAGGTGGATTTGATCCAACATAATGATAAGGTTGAATGATACTAGTTAAGGAGTTAGAAGTTGATTAATTAAAATTGTCAGTAATTTAAATTAATCGACGGGCATTCGATATCTTAAACACAGGGAGATGGTGTTGGTGCAGGAAGCACCATATCGAACCTTGTTTTGATATTGGCAAAGGATTCAAAGTTAAGTATTATTTGTTATCTAATATGCTCATTAAGTGTGCAGGAAACAAAGTCCTAGCGAAGGGCTGCTAGGCAACTGGCGAAGGACTGCCAGGAAACAAAGTCCTAGCGAAGGGCTGCTAGGCACTTGGCGAAGGACTGCCAAGATACAAAGCCCTAGCGAAGGACTGCTAGGCACTGGCGAAGGACTGCTAGGATAAAAAGCCCTAGCGAAGGACTGCTAGGCGCTAGGCGAAGGACAGCCTGGGACTGAAGCCCTAGCGAAGGAATGCTAGGCATCGGGCGAAGGACAGCTCGGCATCTAAGACCTGGCAAAGGACCGTCAGGCAAAAGTCCAACCAGAGGAATGGTTGGCATCAGGTACATTCTCCCGAGAGGAGTAGGTGAGGACGCGTTCCCCGTCGAGGGAACAGTAGGCGTTGGTTCGACCTAGGGTTCCATTTTGGAAACCCAAAGTCAGAACCAAGACAGCTAAGGCTGTATAATCTTATGTTTTACCGCTTTATGTTGTTTTCGGACTAACCCTGGATGCAGGACCAAAGGAACGAGTGTCTGCAGCTCAGAGAGCCTCAATGGAGTAAGGCAGCAGCTGAGTAGGGCGCCCTGAGTGTCCAGGGCGCCCCCAAGGTGAAGATGAAACAATTGAAGTAAAAAGAGCCTCGGCTGAATACTGGCCGGGGCGCCCTCATCGCCCAGGGCGCCCTCAGCGCCCAGGGCGCCCTCAGCGCCCAGGGCGCCCTCAGCAGCCAAGGCGCCCCGCGCCTAAGCCAGCGAAGCCAATCACCCTTATCCAGCCGAGATGCCCACGAGGAAGGAGTCAAGCAGGGCGCCCTCAGCGTCTAGGGCGCCCCCAGTGTCAAACCTCATCCCTATTCGAGTGGGATAGAGGTTGACCGAGCTAATCTCGGATCAAGTGACATGTGGGGGTGCGCCCCCGACGTCCAGGGCGCCCCTAGGTGCTATAAATAGCACCCAACGCCCAGGCTTCGAAGAACATCTCGAACACAACGCTTCTACGCTCTTCTGCTCTCGTGCCTTACTCCAGAAACTGTCCAACTCGAGCCGACAACGTCCCGCTGCTCCGGAAAAGGTCAACCCACAATCGGACGTCGGTAAAAGAAGAGTAATTTTAATTATTTAGTTTACTGCACTGAATTTGTAAATCAATCCTTGTAAACTATTATTGCGCCTAATATAGAATTGCCCAAAGTAAACGGTCAACGACCGTGGGCCTTGGAGTAGGAGTCGACCCAGGCTCCGAACCAAGTAAAATCGATAGTGTCTCTGTGTGATTTTGTTTTCGTAATTTCCGCTGCGTACTTGCTCTAAGTTTTCCGAAAAACGATTTCCGATATTCACCCCCCTCTATCGGTTCTCTCGATCCAACAAGTGGTATCAGAGCGGAGTAGTTCAAACTTGGTGCAACCACCAGTTTGAAAGTTTTTCGGATTTACGAAATTTTTTTATTTCTTTTTTTTAATCAACACCACTCAATCTTCTCCGCCTTCCATTTTCAAATAAATAATATCTGTAGGTGTATTTAAAATATTCTTACGCCTTTTTCAATTTTGAATTCTCATATTTTTACCTTAAGTCAAAATTAATAAAACGAACAATTTTTAAAAATTTGGCATAAACTTTTTTTATTATTATTTTAATATTTTCCTCGAAATTCGTGCCACCTTAATTCGAGCAAATTTTTTTTAACATTAAATTTTTGATTTTTCATCATTAATCAGAATTGACGAAGTTAATATTTTCAAAAATTTGTCATAAATTATTATTTTAGTATTATTCCTCCTCGAAATACGTGCAATATTTATTTTGAGCTATTTTTTCCCTTCTCCCGCACTACTAATCCAAGACCAAGTCTTGGTATATTTCTGTTATTTCTTTTGTGTGCAAGGATCATTTTTAATGGCCAATCAAGAATGGAATAGCATTCGTCCCCCGCTCTTCTCTGGCGAAAATTTCAACTCCTGGAGAAGTCAAATGGAATCTCACATGAAGGCTAATCTAGATTTATGGTCGATAATCCAAACGGGGTTCAGATTCCCCACGGAAGATGAAACATCGATCGCTTGGGACAAATTGGACGAACCAACTCTAAGGAAGATCGAGACTGATGCTAAAGCAACAGTAATCATACAATGCGGTCTAACTAACGCACAACTCAAGCTAGTCGGTTCATTTGGATGTGCTAAAGAGATGTGGGAGAAGCTACTCAACCTACACGAAAAGAGCTCCGGTATTGAGGTCTTTAAAGGAGAGATGTTCGAATCATCGGACGAATCAAATGAAGAAGAAGATTACCAAAGTTATCTTGCAGTCTCGGTCCAAGCACAAGCAGCCGAGTCAGACTCGACACCCGACGTCGAAATCAAACCTGAGTCAGATGACGAGTTTTTTGAGACAAAGTTGGTAACTAATTTTGAATCATTTTCTTCTATATTAAGGTTAAATAATCAAGCGGATACTACAATGGTCGAGGAAGGTATAGTTGTTATTGCAGGGAAAACTCCAAGAGAACCACCGAAGAAGAAGCTTCAACCGGTACCCGAGTCCGACTCAGACTCGGAATCAGAAGACAATGAGGGAGATCGACCCAATATGGTCCGATCAACTCGTGATCATTACAAGAGCATTGGACAAACGATCGGGAAAGGTAAGTTTACAGTATTTGAAAATCCATTATTTACCATGAATAATATGATTGAATCTTATAAATTAGTTAAGGCTAATTTGTTAGAAAATTTAATTTATAATATTGCTGTTTTTGATAATCCAGAATATTATTATGATTATGACGTAACTTAGATCATTTTTTTGCTTTAACTGTATGTTTTTTTTTGTTTTTTTAATTAGGATTGATTAGTTTAAGGACAAAACAGTTTAACTGAAAGTTGAACAACATAGTATTGGGTGGAGGTGAGATGATAGTACGTTAGGGAAGCCATCTTGGCGGAACTAGCCGAAGCTACCGATCCAAGACCCGAGCTAGTTAGACCAGAATTTTTCAAAAAGTAATCTTGAAAATGAAATTTCACTAAAAGGCTTTGTCAAGGAAAGGGTTGATGATCCAATAAGGCTACGGTCAAAGAATGCCTAGTGCCTCGCCAAGACCTGGAAGCCAATTTTTGAAATTCAAATTCAATTTACTCTTTGTCAAATTCGAATCTAACACAAATGTTCAGTTAATCTTAGATTCAAATATTCCTTTTCAAAATAAATTTAAAATTAATTATTTTCAAAATTAATCTAACTTTTCAAAATTAACCATGTTTTCAAAATTAAAATATTTGTCTCACAAAACCCATAAGGTTAACATGCTTAATCACGTAGAACTGGGTGAGACATTTAGGACCTAAAAGTATAATTCACTATCCTTTTAAATGAAAAGGTTTGCAAAAGTTATTCAAACTTATCTCTATTTTATTTTGTCAATTTATTGTACTGTACCCTACTTTTTCATTTCTAACATTTTTTAATATGAAATTTCATGTTAAAAATCTCGATAGACTCGTTTTAAATATAATCTAGGGCTTGTTTTGTTTTGGTCATTGATTGGTCAAACTTGGTCTAAACAGTCAACCCTAGTCAGCATAGTCAAACCTGCACACTGAAACCCCTTAAGGAACTTAGATAAAAAGCAGATTGTGTCGGATACAGGGAGAGTTTCTTTTAATACTTTTCAAAAAATTTAAATTTGTTTTCAAAAACCTTATGCTCTAAATCTTATTATCATCTCGATAAGGTTTTCAAAAATTGATTCAAAAACTTTCTTATACTACTATCTGTTTGAAAAATTATCATTATTTCAAAATATTTTTCGAAAACTGTGTTATCATTTTAAGTTATGTTTTCAAAAATGTATCTCCTTGAAAATTATCATACTCAGAAGGTTATTCAAAATTATTCTTTTGAGTTTAATAAACCCTAAAGACACAGAGGAAGGTCCACTTCATGATCAACAAGCTTCCAAGGATTACGTCAAATTTAGGGGGAGGTCAAATTAAAAGAGTTATTAAACATTTCTAAATAATATGTTTTCATACACTATATTTTCAAAATTGTGTCGAAAACATATGTAATTTGTCTTACAAAATATTTTTGTGGCTTATAAAATTATTTTTGAAATACCTTAGAAAACAATACTTGACATTGGAAAATTTTCCAGGACACTTAGGAAAATATCTTGTAGTTAACAAGATTTCCTAGGATTGTGTCAGACTGAAAAAGAAACCAAGTAAAGTATCATGATCTCAAAATAACATTAAATTCTTTTAAAATATTATGTTTAAAAGTACTTATATTTTTCAAAGATTTCATGATATCTTTTAAAAGTACTTCTATTTTTCAAAATATAATATGTTCAAAAGTACTAATACCTTTCTAAAGCAATAGTGTTCTAAGTACGTGAATTTTCTAAAGACTTGACTACAAATACAAAATCTTTTTCCAAAATTGCACAATATCTTTCAAAGCGGAGTTTTTTTTGTGCAATTTAAGTTGTATGCTTTCAGAATTATACTAAGTATTTTTATATTTTCAAAACTCATAAGCTCTGATACACACATTTTTTTTAAATCTTCTTTCAAAAAGTTCCTTATTGATATATGGCCAGGAGAGAGAAAATTTTGAATTTTATCTTATTTTCACTAAGTATTTTTAAGTGCTTTAAAATTGGTCTAAGCATCTTCAAAGTACTTTCAAAACCTCTAAAGAACTAAGTACATTTATTTTGAAAATATTTCTAAGCAAAATCTTTCTTAGTAAACAAAGTTTGTCTGAGCAAAAACCTTTGAAATTTTTGACAAATGTTTCTAAGCAAAAATCTATGTTTCAGCAAAAACTTGTCTATTTAAAGATTTTTCCAAGTAAAAATGAATTTTAATGCACAAAATATGTTCCAAGGAAATTTCTCTATGAGTGCAAATGTTGAACCTTTTTAAAAGGAAAACCTATTTCCAAAATATTAGCTAAGTAAGTTACTCTTGAAAACTATGTTGCAAGTTTTTGCAAGTTTTGTTAATATAAGGAGAAGAGTTGTCACATTAAGGGGGAGCTTCATGTATTTTCAAAACACCTATTACTTTGAACATCATTTTTTTATGAAATCCATTACTTAAAGTTTTTCTTGAAAACTATGTTTTTAAACTCCCTTACTTAAATTTATTTTGGTAAAACTCAAAACTCCCTATTAGATACCTTGTTCGCCCATGTATATTTTTGATATATGTCAAAGGGGGAGGAAAGGTCAAAGTTAAGGGATATAACACAAGTATTCAGGGATTTAGGGGGGAGTATAAAATTTTTTTTAATCTACACTTATACTGTTCATACTCCTTCAATTCTTAACTGTTATATGTTTATACTTAACTTTGAATTGTGTTGCCATAAATCAAAAAGGGGGAGATTGTTGGTGCAGGAAGCACCATATCGAACCTTGTTTTGATATTGGCAAAGGATTCAAAGTTAAGTATTATTTGTTATCTAATATGCTCATTAAGTGTGCAGGAAACAAAGTCCTAGCGAAGGGCTGCTAGGCAACTGGCGAAGGACTGCCAGGAAACAAAGTCCTAGCGAAGGGCTGCTAGGCACCTGGCGAAGGACTGCCAGGATACAAAGCCCTAGCGAAGGACTGCTAGACACTGGCGAAGGACTGCTAGGATAAAAAGCCCTAGCGAAGGACTGCTAGGCGCCAGGCGAAGGACAGCCTGGGACTGAAGCCCTAGCAAAGGAATGCTAGGCACCGGGCGAAGGACAGCTCGGCATCCAAGACCTGGCAAAGGACCGTCAGGCAAAAGTCCAACCAGAGGAACGGTTGGCATCAGGTACATTCTCCCGAGAGGAGTAGGTGAGGACGCGTTCCCCGTCGAGGGAACAGTAGGCGTCGGTTCGACCTAGGGTTCCATTTTGGAAACCCAAAGTCAGAACCAAGACAG
Source organism: Boesenbergia rotunda (assembly GCA_024364735.1). Classification (NCBI taxonomy): domain Eukaryota; kingdom Viridiplantae; phylum Streptophyta; class Magnoliopsida; order Zingiberales; family Zingiberaceae; genus Boesenbergia; species Boesenbergia rotunda. The sequence continues at coordinate 14,229 of JAGFNQ010004948.1, forward strand.
CTAAGGCTGTATAATCTTATGTTTTACTGCTTTATGTTGTTTTCGGACTAACCCTGGATACAGGACCAAAGGAACGAGTGTTTGCAGCTCAGAGAGCCTCAATGGAGTGAGGCAGCAGCTGAGTAGGGCGCCCTGAGTGTCCAGGGCGCCCCCAAGGTGGAGATGAAACAATTGAAGTAAAAAGAGCCTCGGCTGAATACTGGCCGGGGCGCCCTCATCGCCTAGGGCGCCCTCAGCGCCCAGGGCGCCCTCAGTAGCCAAGGCGCCCCGCGCCTAAGCCAGCGAAGCCAATCACCCTTATCCAGCCGAGATGCCCGCGAGGAAGGAGTCAAGCAGGGTGCCCTCAGCGTCTAGGGCGCCCCCAGTGTCAAACCTCATCCCTATTCGAGTGGGATAGAGGTTGATCGAGCTAATCTCGGATCAAGTGACACGTGGGGGGGCGCCCCCAACGTCCAGGGCGCCCCTAGGTGCTATAATAGCACCCAACGCCCAGGCTTCGAAGAACATCTCGAACACAATGCTTCTACGCTCTTCTGCTCTCGCGCCTTACTCCAGAAACTGTCCAACTCGAGCCGACGACGTCCCGCTGCTCCGGAAAAGGTCAACCCACAATCGGACGTCGGTAAAAGAAGAGTATTTTTAATTATTTAGTTTACTGCACTGAATTTGTAAATCAATCTTTGTAAACTATTATTGCGCCTAATATAGAATTGCCCAATGTAAACGGTCAACGACCGTGGGCCTTGGAGTAGGAGTCGACCCAGGCTCCGAACCAAGTAAAATCGATAGTGTCTCTGTGTGATTTTGTTTTCGTAATTTCCGCTGCGTACTTGCTCTAAGTTTTCCGAAAAATGATTTCCGATATTCACCCCCCCTCTATCGGTTCTCTCGATCCAACAGATGGATATTCTCATAATAGGTGGAGCCCATATGAAAATATGGGGGTTGGTGAGGAAGTTAAATGGAGATCCTTTAGTTGAATGGATCTTCATTAATGGATCAGATTTGGATCCATTAGCGGGCCAAGACTCAACTCCTCCTCATGGTCCCTACCTTAGCCTTATATATACCCCATGGAATCAAGAAACCAAGACTAATCCAATTGATCACCACAACCCAAAGATTTTCTCTTCTCCCTCTTTTCCTCTCTCTCCCTTCTCTCTCCTAGGGCACGTGACAAGGGAGGAAGAAGTCATTCTTCTTCCTTCATCTTCCCCTCTCCTCTACTCTACCTCTCGGTGGTCGGCTTCCACTAGACAAAAGGGGAGTTCTCCTCTCCTTTTTGTGGTGTGCGGCGAGAAGAAGGGCGGCCAGTGCAAGGAGGGGCGGCGGTGCAAGAGAGGAGGGTGGCGGCGGTGCAAGCAAAGGGAGGAGAATAGTTCCGGCCGGTTTGGGTTGAGAAGGAGGACTCTTCTCTCCTTCATCTTCTTCTTCATCTTCCTTTCCAGTGCTTCCTTGTGGCCGGCTGGCTTGGGTAGCTCTTGGTGGCCGGCGACGCAAGGGAAAGGGAGAGGGGTGGCCGACGGTAGTAAACCCTAGAGCTAGGGTTTTGCTAGGCGTGTGAAGAAGCGATTAATTGGAGCCCTTGGTGATTCTGGTTCTTGGTAGTTCGTCGCCCACACGACGTCCAAGAGGGAAGGGACATAAGATAGAAGACTGCGAGGTAAATGAAGAGGCATAACTCTTCCTTGGCTCCTTTCGTCTTATCATTTCATGTGGATGTTTAATTAATTATCTTATTTAATTATTTGTTAATTGAAATTGATAATTAATTATTTTGGACCCTGAAAATAAACACAAAAATCGACGATCCGCTCGTCGTCTTTTCCACGGTCGATCGGTTAGGCGAATTACAAGGCTCGATCTTTGAGATTGGCTAAGTTGTAGTTCAAATCAATTGATACGATGACGAGATGGTCGTTTGGGAGACGAGTCTCCATTCGGATTAATTTTTAATTCGTAGACATGGAAAGGTCTCTCAAGGACGACTAGGTATTTGCTTAGGAAACCCGCCAAGCCATACCCGATTCCAACAGTCTAATCGTCTAGTAATGCTTAAGTTTCCAATGAGTCGGGAGACATAGTCGATCGTCGTTCATCTAATATGTTGTTGCCGGCACTGAATGTCTACTCCACAGTAACAGTTGACACTGGACAAGCTAAAATTTATTTGGCAATCACGGAGACAATAAGAAAGCTTTGAGCATTCTGTGACCACTATTTTTAAGATATCAAAATCTTCGCTATCTACTTCATTTAAATTAAAAATAATCGTAAAATAATTCTTAAATTCCTATGTGGAACTTGAAAATTCTTATGGACGTTTTCGTTCATTCTTTTAATAAAAGCTATGTTTTTGTAAGTTTTAAATCATTACTAGTAGGCTATTGTGTTTTAAAAATATTAGTTTATATTCTATATTTAATATAATATTGATTATAAATATTATATATAATATTAATTAGATCTCAAGAAGAAAAATCTTTAATAGGAATTAAAATGTCATAATATCAAGTTAACATTTCTGATAAAACTTTTAATTAAAATTTAAGATCTAAAGTAAATATAATTAAATATATTTTAAGAATAAAATAAAAATATTTTCTAATATGCAAGAACTTAAAGCTTCATTATTAATGTGTTCATTTAATACTAATACTATATTAGAAAAATTCACTAAAACTAAATGAACAGTAGGATAATAAATATCGGAAAGTTATTCGGTTGCATTGTTAAATAATTTATTTTTTTAAATTATTACTACAAATATTCTATTGTTGTAAAAATAAAAATATATTAGTATTACTATTTTGTGCAAAAAAAATAAACATAATAAATCTTTATATTAAAATAAATCTTGTAATAATTAATATGTTGAATTTCAATATTCTGGAACATCACGTGAAAATTTTTTAGGTCTCATTCATTAGTTTTACAAAACCTACCTCATTATTTTATCGTAAATGGATGCGACCATAAATATAAAATTGCGATTCTAATTGGTTTAATATAATTTTCTAAAAGTTTTAATCCATCTTAAACACATAAATTTAAAACATGACATATACAACGAATATGAAAAAAATAAACTACCAATAATATGTTGACAAATAAATTTTAGTTTATCTATAGAAGCAGTATTAGAACTAACATTATCTAATGATATTGAAAATATTTTATGAGTAAATCTATATTCTTCTAAAATTAAACATAATAATTATGCAATATTATGAGGAGTATGTGATTCATCAAAAACTCTATAAGCTATCAATCTTTTTTGGAGGATTCAAGAGTTATCAATACAATGGTAAGTCACACCCATATAAGAATGAGTTTGCCAATGATCACTTTAAATGTCAAAACATAAAAAAAATTATTATTTAATTTACTAAATTCATCAATTAAATTCTTTTTTCCTTGTTTTACTAATCTTTTAATTGTACGAGTAAGTGTAATCCTAAGAACACGTTTATCACATGGATTAAAAGATTTTTTACAAAAATCTTCAAATGTGCATTTAGATCCAAAACTAAAAGAAAGATGTTCTACGAAAATAAATTTAATTAATGATTCTCTTAATTTATTATCAAAATATAAAAATAAATCAGAATGAGTACTACTATCCTAGGAAATCTTGATAATTGTGCTTGAGAGCGGTTGAGTCCATATTCTATCGTGTGCTTCATTTCTACATGTCGTTACAACGACCCATAGCCTCCGCTGACTTGGAATTTGTAGGAAGCATTGCAATACTTATATTTTGCATACAATTCTCCCGCCGGAAGTGTGACTTTCTCAAAATATTTAGTGAAAATAGAAGATTTTAGAGGAGGATTTTTCCAAACCTTAGAAGTAATTACATCGGCAATTCCTTATGTTTAGGGTGTTGGAAGGTGCTGAGGCTGGTCTCGATCTCATCATCAGTGGATTGAATTTGAATGACGACATTTTTGTATGTTATTTCTTTTTCCCTCCGAGATCGAGATGATAAAGCTTCGTGACCTCCTTCCATTGTCGTTGAAAGATGGAGTCGAAAACACGTAGAGAATATGAAGTTGAAAATGAGGGTAGACCTCCTTCCATTGTCGTTGAAAGATGGAGTCGAAAACACGTAGAGAATATGAAGTTGAAAATGAGGGTAGAGAAGATGTGTTTAAAAATGATGAAATGAACTCTCTATTTATAGAGTTTGGATCATAGTGGTTAATAAATCATAGCCATTGATAAAAAACGATCAAATGATCTTAACTGTTAAAAAAAATAAAAAAAATCAAAAAATCCCAATGGCTCTGAACCGTCGGTTAATCGACTAACCGACGGTTCGGAGCCGTTTGAACCGATGGTTTGAACCGCCGGTTAATTTGCGGTTCGACCTACCAGTTTCGCTTGGGCTGGAATTGGCCCGACATCATGCCGAGCTAGTTCTGGTTCGACCCGACGAACTGAGTTGGGATTTGATCCTTGGTCGGATCTACTTTGAAGCAATCTTAACCAAATTAAAAAATATTTTAATATATCATAGGTCCGAATCCACTATAAAAGGATATATATTTTTTTAAATTTCCATTTAAATATTTTTTTAAATTAAAGGTATAAGATTAAAAAATGAAAGTTTCTTTTAAAATTTCCCCCAAATATTTTACTGTTTTTATTTTTAGGACTAATTGGAATTATGTGTTTTTAAGTAAAACATTCCCTCCCAAAATACAGGCTGCTCGATCGCCCGATCACAACTCCGCCTCCTCCTCTCTCTCTCCATCGTGTCGAGTGATCTCTTCTCCATTTCTCGCACAGCTTGCGGCATTAGCGAACGAAAACGGTGCACTCGCTTCCACGCCGAACGGCGGTGACCGGCGAACAGACCACCGCATCCAGGTACCAAACAACAACAACAAAAACAAAATTCTCTGTATCCCTATCCCTTCCTTTGCGAATTGAAATTGTCGCCTCAATATCTCTGTGGTCCGTTGCCCCAGGAACAGGTGGAAGGGGGAAACAGAAACTTCCTGTTGGTTCCTAAGGCGACCGGGCTACAAGATCTGATGCAGAAATCGGCAGAATACTGAACCTGCTGTTGGAATTCACTTCCAATACAGTGATTTGGGTGTATCTTCTTCTTGGTCTTATTGTTATGAGATTTGAGAATGGATGGACTTTGATCTTTTCAGACCCAGTAGGTATTACAAGCAGAACTTTGCTGATCCTAAATCCTGATTTCTATCCTATTGACCGGTCTGTTGAATCTCTTAAATTTGTTATTGTTCTCTAATAAGAATCTAGCCAGACACAATTATCATGATGATTAGGCTGTATTAATCCCAATTATTTGTGATCCGCTGTATGAAATTTCTCACTCTGTCTATCACAGCTTCAACTCTAATCAGTTCAATTTATCAATTTGTACCATCTTGATTTATTTTCTATCATTGTATAATCTATGAATTTTACACCTAGTTGCTCCTCGATAGTAATGTTTTTATTCTTTTTTCCAATAATTCCAACTATTCATCTTCAAATTTTCATCTTTGCTACTCTAATTTCTTCTATATGTTGTTTCCTAAGCTAACATTTTGATCCATGAAGTATGACAGGCCTTACTAATAAAAGTTTTCTTTTAGCATTAAATTGAACTTAGAGGACAGTAAGAAAAGTAATTCCACAACAAGAAAATAAATGCAACACACAATAACAGAAATGCGCTTAGAAAAGTAGAGGGACACGTTGCTAATTCAATGATTTATGTGGTTTGGCAGCCCTCGGGCTTTTGCTCCACTACCTATGATCTTTCAACAGCAAGTTACTCCATGAATTCCATTATTTTTCTCCTTGAAAATCCTCCAGAGGTAGAGAAACCTCTTACGATGCCTTGGTCACAAAAGTATAAAAGAAAAATCACAAGTGGAGAGAAGAGCTTGAGAGTAAATAGTCTAGCACAATATCTTGCAATAGATTGAATGCTTTTCAATACCAACATGCCCTATATTTATAGGCATCTCCCAAGCTTCCAAGTGTGTTCTAGAAATCAATCCTGTTTGTCTTGTATTACTAGACTGCTACCTCACCAACAGTCCACTAATTGTTGACGCTCAATGACTTTACCCATCATTGCAGTAGATCCTTGTAGCCTTCAATCAACTACCTTAAATAGTAACTTCCAAAACAAGGCTATTATAATGTACTAACTGTAGGGATCTATAGACGTAAACATTTTAAAATCGCAGCGAAAATAATAGATCCCACGAGCAATCCATGCGAAAGAAAAACTCATACAAAATTAGATCTACAAATTCTTATCTTATAAGTATACCTTTGAAGCGTGCCCTTCGATTATCCCGCTCGTCCAAGGTATGCCGGATCTCTTGGATGTTCAAGTATCCATGGCTCTATGCGTATCCACACGAACACGATCTCTCAAGCTTCGGAGAAGAATCGCCTTTGTGGTGCTAGCCACAAGAGGATATTCACAAAGCAAGAAGGAGAGGAGGAGAAGGGTTCGACCAAAGGGAACGAGGAGAAGAAAAATGACAAGAACATCATCCAAATGATAAGAAAAACTCTTTTATATTCATCCCATGAATTTGAAGATATGAAGAGTTTTTATCCTTTTAGCTTCCCTCCATTAAAGCCAATAAAAACCCAATTAGAGTACATGTTTCTCATGTGACTCTTCAACTTCTCTTCATCTAATGAAGAGAAACTTTTCATCTTCCTCTATTATTAATTCATTAAACATTTTAATGAATTAATATCTCATTCAAATGTGGTTGAGTCTAATCTAAATGAGTCTAACTCAAATTAGAACTCAATCCCATAATCCAATTAGATTCACTTGAGTCTAACTCAATTAATTTAATTTGGATCAAATCTTAGTCAAACTAAGATCAATTAATCTGTGAAGTATCGTGTCCTTAGTGTGTGACCCAATAGGTTCTCGTAATTAGGGGTGTAAACGAGCCAAGCCGCTCGCGAGCTATTCGGGTCTCGGTTCGATAGAAGCTCGTTCGAGCTCGTTTAATCAAGCTCGTTAATATTAACGAGCCAAACTCAAACTCAACAGTATTCGGCTCGTTAGCTCGTGAACAGGCTCGTTAATAAGCTCGTGAGCTAGTTCGTAAAATATAAAATTAATATTTAACATTAAATATATAATTTTAACACTTTTACATTTAATAAATATAAAATATCCAATAAATTCATTTGTATGAATAAAATCATAGATTTTAGTAAATATTTTATATTTTATAGAATATATAATTTATTTTTTTAATTGATTGATGAATAATTTAATTAATAATTTATATTTGGTAAGTTCGTTTAAGGCTCGATTAGGCTCGAATATGCTCGCGAGCCATCACTATATTCGATAAATTAAGCTCGAGCTCGGCTCGATAATAAACGAGCCAAACTCAAACTCTCAGGTATTCGGCTCGGCTCGGTTCGATTGCAGCCCTACTCGTAATGTTGACAATGTGTCTAAATCGCTTTAGACATATAGGCAATGAGCGACATCTAGCAATGCATCATTGCTGCTTAAGTGATGAGAAAATCGAGATCCGAATTAACCTCCGTGACTATGATAATGTATGATCTTGTCCTTCTATCCTCAATATCTAGATTGACCAATGAGGCATAGACCGTGTCATCCTCGATATCAATCTTTGTATTTCTTGATCTCTAAGTAGACTCACTCAAACAAATGAGCTCAATATCTCATATTGATTCATTTGAGCATGGTCATGCATTTTAATAGTCCTACTTGATCAAGGGGCCCACAGATATCACTCCCATCATATGGGAGGGATAGATCCCATCTACATCACTCACATCTCTCCGCATAATTCATTACATACCCAGTGATCTCCTTTATAGTCTACCCTGTTACGGGTGACGTTTAACGATGCCAAAGTACATAACTCCTTGTGTAGGGAAACGTAGTGACTTCAGATCTAAGGACTATTCATACTAACAGTCACATGAGAAAATTTATGACACTTATATGACAATCTATGAAACTTTCTCATGACGGGTCAATTCAGTACACATTTTGTAATGTACACCCATGTGTCAACTTGATATCACATATCCATGACTTGTGAGCTCAAGTCATCAATTGACATACATGCATTAATATTGTCTTTGAATATTAATGCTTGACTACGAATGGTTTAGTGTAGTGTTCTCTACATCATCTCACTATCAATTCAATCAATCAATATAATGCAGATAGGAACCTACTACCAAGGACATTATTATACTTAGTTATTTGACACAAATATAAAGTAAGTATAATAACTAAACGTTGCATTTATTAATAATAGAATATGATACAAAAGTTTCTAGTCAATCATTACATAATTGGCTCTAGGACTCCTACTAACACTAACCGTTCCATTATAATCAATTAACTGTCTATTAATCGACTCAAGAATTCATAAGTCGAATACCTTCAATAGTAGCTTCTGAAAATGACTATTTATAACAAATAAACCGTGCTGTTATAAACAATTAATTGTAAGTTCTTGGAGTCTCTTAGCTATGTCGAGTCGTTCAATCAGCTATTAGTAGACCGATTAATTGATTAATTGATTGATTCATTGGTGAACTGTAGGTTTGGGTCATCTGTTGAGTTGACTAATAGTTGACTGGTAATCATAATTTAATTGATTGGAGCATTGATTAAGCCACTTCTAAGGCTTTCATTCATGTCTGATCTAGTCGTTGATTACCCAATTCTACACACACACACTCTGTTAGATCGTGACTTGCAAGCTAGAGGGGGGGAGGAGTGAATAGCTTCTTTCGATTTTTCTACCTATTACGTTAGCAAGCGCAAGCGGAAATCTAAATACAAATAAAAACAATGCTAACGCAAACCTATTTACGTGGTTCAGAGATAAAGCTCCTACTCCACGGCTGTCCGTAAGGTGGACGATCCCTAATCCGTCGGTAGATGACTCCCCGGATGCCCTCCGGCTAGCTCGTGTAGCTCCTTGTGGGTGGAGAAACCTCGCCACAAACTCGACTGCACCTCTGAGCTCTTAGACTACTATTTGACCTTTACCCAAAGCCAAATTCGTCAAGAGTCCCAGCCAAAACGAAGCCCTTTTAAATAGAGCTTACCTTTGTATTGGCCGTCACCAGTCGACTGCCCCCACTGAAATTCGACCGTTACAACTTAATGTTCGAATTTCCAGTCACCACTACCAGTTGACTGCCCCATAGGCAGTCGACTGATGTTTCTGTGATGTTTCTCAGTCGATTGCCTAAACCCCAGTCGACTACCCACTTAGGTTTTTTTCCACGAGTACAATTCCCTCAACACTCGACTCCTATGATTTCCCCGAGTACATTCCCTCAGCACTCGTACCCTCACGACTCAGCTGACTCTTCACCAGCAGCCTCGACTGTTGCCTTCGCGCCCTCTTCATCTTTGACTCCCGTCCCTCAGATGCCCACGCAAGCCCTCGGCTTGCCTCCAATCCATCCTTTACGCATGCCTCGAAGTCCGCGCCCCTCGGCTCATCGTCCCTGCTATCCATGGTCCCTCGGGTGCACACAAGCCCACGACTTGCCTCCATGCCACCCTTCACCGTACCTGAAGCCGTCCAGCTAAGTCAATATATGTAACCTGCAAACCTGCACACTCACATACACATATTAGAACACAAGGGTAAACCTAACATAAACTCTTTGCCCAAACATCAAAACACATGGTCACTCCGGACCATAGATTGCCCCAACACACTCATCATCGGTAGGTGTGTTCCGCCTACGCTCTCCTGTCGCTGGTACGACCGAGGGACCTCCCTGACCTAAGCCACATCCTGGGGAGACCTGTCGCCCCTATCCCCGAGCGATAGGGGCCCGACCTCTCACGGTCTGTTGGCATTCATCGGTGCTGTGTGTGTTACTTTGGTGGAATGCGCAGTAAGGCTTCCACCGGGTCGGCAGACATCCTTGAGCTACTTGCTGCATGTGTCTCCCCTCCACCCTCCCCGGTCGACTGCCCCTCTTGGGTTGCGGATGGGTCCGCCCGACGAGCGACTATTCTGTGGGGGGCTGGGTGTTGGGGTGCCCCTGACTTCCTTTCTCCAGGTGGCTTGAGCTTCTTCCACGTTGATGTACTTAACAACTTTTTCCAATAGACTGTCCAAGCCCTTTGGGGGCTTCCTGATCAGTGAACGGAAGAAATCTCCCTCCTGTAACCCCTGAGAAAACACACTAATGAGAACCTCAGGGGTAGCGGTCGGTACGTCCATAGCCACTCTATTGAACCTTTTGATGTAGGCTCGGAGCGATTCATTCGGACCCTGTTTCAATGCGAACAGGTTGAGGCTGGTCTTATGATGCCTCCGACTGCTCGTGAAGTGTTGCATGAACAACCTCTTGAGCTCCTCAAGACTCGACATGGACCCACTCGAGAGCCGATCGAACCATCGCTGAGTCGGTCCCGACAGGGTCGTCAAGAAAGCACGACATTTGACGCCCTCGGGATATTGATGAAGTAAGGCTGCACTTTCAAACTTCATGAGGTGCTCCTCGGGATCACTGGCTCCCGAGTACTCCGGGATGGTAAAGAATCGGAGATGCTTGGGGATCGAATTCTCGAGGATCTGCAAGGAAAACAGGCAACGCGTTGGGGGAGCCGGTGTGGGGTGGGTAGGCCCTTTCCCTTATCCAGACGTTGTCGGTGCGTTTGACTGGATGCGGATGCCTTTACGGGATTAGAGTGAGCCTCGTCTCCTCTGGCTCGGTAAAATGCAGGTGGGAAGGGGATTGAAACGCCCTCTGGCCGGACGACATTTTCCCGACCTGCTGAGTTTCCCATGGCCGAGGGCTTGAGAAACCGGGTTGCCGGGCTACTCGCATGTAGAGGTAACTAGGGGGTTTTCTGGGCTCGGGCAGCCATCAGGAACTCGTACTCCTCAGGTGTAATTGTGACCGTCACTCGGTTGAGTTCTTCCATCTTGCGCTCTCGATCAGGCGAAATACCCTCCTTCTAGCGCCAAATATGATCATGTCGAAGAGCGAGGTGGACTCCCAACTTGATGACGAAACTGGCCTGTCGATGGAGAAGGATGAGTGGCATGGAGGATTGCTCCAAGTAGCGCCTTTCCTGCGAGAAAAACGACTGTCAGCAACCCGCCGGGAGAGTTTCCCGGCAAGACCCTCCGACGATCAAGTAAGAATCCGGTGGAGAAGATAAAGCTAAAGGAAGAACTGTAGCTAAAATGTATTACACATAACTGTAGGTGAAGGAAGGAGTGCCTTATATAACCGGGGGAGCCGACAGTCTTTGTCCTATTGACTACATTTTGTCTTATGTGGGGATAGGGTCAGGGGCCACTGTCATCTCGCTGACCGGTGCCGCCTCATCTGACATATGCAGGGGGCGCCATGATACGGGTTGCTAGAACTTGTCAGGAAGGTACTGTGTCAGCACAATATCCGTGATTCGGACACAAGTGGTGTCAGACCCGAGCCGACCTGCGCCAACTTTGGTACTATCTTTAGCAGAGTGGTGTTAGGGGGTAGGTACTGCCATCGATAGCGACAACTTCCAAGTTGGAGCGCACCGAAAGGATGCGCCGATCGGTTACTTCACGGGGAACCCAACTATGAAGCTAATGACATACTGATCGGAATGTATGTTACACACCAAGTCGCGGGGTGCTTGGACCTAGCTTGGTAGACTCGTCCCTCGGAAAACATAATTATAACATAAGGAGCGTGCCAAACGGCTGTCCTTAAGTCGAGCACTCGGCGTTTCGAGGTGGGGCTAGTTCAGGCTATACCCGATTAGCCATCTAGTCGGGCGATCCAACCCGAGTGAGACTCGAGCCCATGACCCTGGTCTGCCAGGTCGGGTTGTCGGAGCTCCCGTGGCCATGACCTATCCTCATGAGGTGCCAGGCTGGCCGACCGGACTACACATAAGATAGGTCGGGATCACTCGTTAAGTTCTCTCACTCTAGAGCTTCAACTTTATCATCTTCCCCACTATCACAATCCAATGATGGTTGATAATTCTTCTTGATCTAGAGAAATTATCACCTTTGTTCTACAACTTTGTTCTTTCATTAATTTGTTCTTCTTTCTATTCCTCCCTTCTAAAATAACCTGTTTGCACTTATTTTTATCTTCTTTAGATGCTTTTCGACTTTGTGCTCCTAGATCCTATACACGCCCCCACATCATTTTTCACATAACTTACATTTAATTTTTTTGAGGTTTTTAAGATCAATTAACATCCCAAACTCCCATCCGTTGTCATTTGACTTTCTTCAAAGAATCCTGGATTCTAGTTGAGTGATTGATGCCATTGAAGATGGATTGCTTGCCATTGTAATTGTGATAACCTGAAAAGTGATTTAAAAATAAGTTTAAGAACTTTAGAATCATTAATAACAAGTCTAAGAAAAAATTATGTGGGAAATCAAACTATCCTAATTTGGATTACTGTAATATTCGACTACATATGTTAATATCTTGTAATTATAGCTATTTCCTATTAATTATGATCAAGTTAGAATTAGTTTCCTATTAAATAGGATCTCTCCTATTAAATAGGATCTAGTTTCCTATTAAATAGGATCTCTCCTATTTAATAGGTAATCCCATTTGTATATATATCACATCTATTCATGAATAAAGCAAGTCCTCTATTTTTCTTTCTCAAGCAACATGGTATTAGAGCCTAGGTTAACCTAGGACCTAGGACCCGTAGGGTCTGCCGCCAACAAAACCTCAGGCGATTCCTCTTCCCGTGCATCTCCTTCTAATTGCCTCAGTCTCCATGGCTTTTTCCAACCAAACCTCAGGCGGTTCATCTATCACAAACCCCTATGTTTCTCCTCGTGTACCAAGCAGTTCTCAATTACCACAATTCCACCTTTGCTCCTAACATCTGTCACAAACTCGATGACCACAATTATCTTCAATGGTCTCAGTCCATGATGCTGTTTGTGACCGGCCGTGGTCGCGATGACTATCTCACAGGAGCAGCCGTCAAACCTGTTGCTGGTGATCCAAATATCAGAAACTGGAAAATAGAGAACAATCTTGTTATGTCATGGCTCATTAATTCCATGACTACCGAAATAGGAGAAAACTTCCTCCTCTATTCATCAGCACAAGAGATTTGGGATGCTGCCCGTGAAACCTTCTCAACCAGCGACAATACCATAGAGTTATTCCACGTTGAAAGTACCCTTCAAGAACTACACCAGTGTGATCAATCAGTCACTGCCTTCTTCTCCACATTGACAAGGCTTTGGCAAAAATTGGATCTTTTTGAATCTTATGAGTGGAAGTGTATTGATGATGCCGCATACTTCAAGATGATTATTGAGACTAAACGAGTATTCAAATTTCTTATGGGACTAGACAAGTCTCTTGATGAGGTGCGTGGCCGAATCCTCAGCATGAAACCTCTTCCCAATCTTCGAGAGGTATTTTCTGAAGTTCGTCGTGAAGAAAGCCGGAAAAGGATCATGATGGGAACCAAGACACTTCCATCTAAGTCTTCTGCCTTAGTTACTGTCTCAGAAGAATTCACATCTCTTGCTGCACGAAAACAGCCTCAAAACCCTGCTTCACGAAGAGGGCGCCCACGATGTGAACATTGCGAGAAACTAGGCCATTATAAGGAGGCTTGCTGGGACTTGAACGGCAAACCTGCAAATTGGAAGCTTGCATGAAAGTATGACCATCGAGGTAATAGTACTACTGTTGATGCGCCAAAATCATCTCCCTTCACCAAGGAACAAATGGATGCTCTCAGGCAAATCTTCAAGTCTCAAATCACTGCCAATACAATCCAAGTTTCTGCAGCGACCGCTGAAGGCTCACAAGGCACTGACCCTTCAACGCAAGGTACTGACCATTTAGCATTTCATGCACCAAATCAACACCCATCCTCCTCTTGGGTAGTCGACTCTGGCGCCTCAGACCATATGACAGGTGATAAACGATTATTCTCTACATTTGTTCCATATTATGGGTCTCAGACTGTACATATAGCTAATGGGTCACAATCCAAAGTCGTTGGAAGAGGGACCGTATGCCTGACATCTAGTCTTACCCTTCGAGCTGTGTTATATGTTCCAGAATTAGATTGTAACTTACTCTCTGTAAGTAAACTTAATTCTGATCATAATTGTGAGACTAAATTTTCTGCTCAATCTTGTGTTTTTTCAGGCATTGGATTCGGGGAAGATGATTGGCAGTGCTAACCTCTGTTCCGGATTATATCTCTTCAACGCAATACCTCCTCCCATTGCTACCCAACCCAGCTCACAGTGTCGGTTATCCGAGTATCTCAAGTCTTGTTTTCATTCCAGTAAAGATAGTGACATTATGTTATGACACTATCGACTAGGTTATCTAAATTTTATGTACCTAAAACATTTGTTTCCATCACTATTCATTAGTAAAAAACCCAAGTTCATTTCAGTGTGATGCTTGCCAACTCTCTAAACATACCCGTAGTACATATTCCCCTATTCCATATAATCCGTCTCATCCGTTTTCCCTTGTTCACGGGGATATTTGGGGTCCCAACAAAATACCAAATCTCACTGGGGCCCGTTGGTTCTTACTATTAGTTGATGATCATACCCGATTGAGTTGGACCTTCCTCATGAAAGATAAATCTGAAACCAACACCATTTTTAAAAACTTTCATGTAATGATTAAGAATCAATTCCACATAGATATCCAAGTCTTTAAGTCTGACAATGCCCGTGAATTCTTTAATTCCAATCTTGGCCCATATCTGAATGACCATGGCATTGTACATCAAAGCTCCTGTGTAGATACTCCACAACAAAATGGGATTGCTGAACGCAAAAATCGTCACATATTGGAAGTAGCTTGATCCCTGCTGTTTCAAGCTAATGCCCCGAAAATATTTTGGGGTGAAGCTGTTCTTACAGCAACCTATCTAATAAACAAGATGCCTTCTCGTGTAATCCACTTCCAAACACCACTCCAAGCCCTTATCCACCTATACCGAAACTCTCATCTTATTTCGGAGATTCCAATTAAAATTTTTGGGTGTACTGTCTTTGTCCATGTCTACCCCCATAACAGAAGTAAACTTGATGAACGTGCAATTAAATGCATATTCATTGGGTACTCCTCAAATAAAAAGGGTTACAAATGCTTCTCGCCTATAACACAGAAATTCTACACTACTATGGATGTCACCTTTTTTTGAAAGGTGTCCAATCTTCTCCTATTCCGAAATTCAAGGGGAGAATCGTACACATGAATCTCAGAATTGGAGCTGGCCTTCTCTCATTGACACTCTATCGCCTAAGTCTCAGCCTCCTATTGATAGTCAACCACCTCCTGTGGCTAACCAATCTCCCTTGGCTGATCAACGTCAACCTTGGGACAATCCACCTGGTCATCTTCCAAATGAGCCTATTAAAGTCTACACGAGGAGAAAACGCCTGGAACAGACCGAGCACAACCAGGAATCACTCCTGAATCCAGTGACAGACAAAATAACACAGGTTGAACCAGCAATTAGTCCACAATCAGAGCCCGTGAACTCTGAATCACTGGATAATTCTACCTCCAATTTGGACCTGCCAATTGCTCTTCGGAAAGGTACCAGATCCTGCACGATGCATCCAATTCAGAATTATTTGTCATATGTCGGTCTTTCACAAAAATTTCGAGCATTTGTGTCAACACTAGACAAAATTCAAATTCCTAAAGATGTATTTGAAGCCCAACAGAGTCCTGCTTGGTCTACTGCTGTTCTTGAAGAGTATCGGACTCTTATTATGAATGTAACTTGGACATTCACGCCACTATCACCTGGGAAGAAAGTTGTTGGATGTAAGTGGGTTTTTTCTGTGAAGCAAAAGCCAAATGGAAGTGTTGAAAGGCTTAAGGCACGTCTAGTAGCAAAAGGATTCACACAGTCCTACGGGATTGACTATCATGAGACATTTGCTCCAGTTGCCAAGTTTAATACCATAAGAGTTCTCCTATCTTGCGCTGTAAATCAAGAATGGCCAATATTCCAACTGGATGTGAAAAATGCGTTCCTGAATTGAGATCTAGTTGAAGAAGTGTATATGGAAATTCCACCAGGATTTGAGAATGATCAGACAAGAGGGAAAGCGTGTAAACTCAAGAAAGCTTTGTATGAACTCAAGCAATCACCCCGGGCGTGGTTTGAGAGGTTTTCCAAGGTCCTGAAGCAGGAAGGCTATTATCAATCCCAAGCCGATCACACATTGTTTGTTAAGCACACCCTCAATGGTAAGATGACTATTCTAATTGTATACGTTGATGATATAATACTTACAGGAGACAATGAAGAGGAAATAAAACGACTTGAAAATGTCCTATCCAAGGAATTTGAGATGAAGAACCTAGGGTTTCTCAGATTTTTTCTTGGTATGGAAGTTGGTAGATCTCATCAAGGAATATCTGTCTCTCAGCGCAAATATGTATTATACTTGCTTTGTGAAACTGGTATGAGTGGTTGTCGTCCATCAGAAACTCCTATGGATCCTAATGTCAAACTAAAGACTAGAACAGAAGAAGAAATTGTTGATAAGGAGCAGTATCAACGCCTAGTAGGTAAATTGATTTACCTCACTCATACAAGGCCAGATATCAGTTATGCAGTGAGTTGTGTTAGCCAGTTCCTCACCAATCCTTCAGTTGATCACTGGAAGGCGGCTCATAGAATCTTAAGATACTTAAAGGGAGACCCTGGAAAAGGACTTCTCTTTAAGAAAATGACAAATCGGTCAGTGGAAATCTTTACAGATGCTGATTGGGCAGGCTCTCAGAGTGATCGAAAGTCAACATCAGGTTATTGTTCATTCGTATGGGAAAATTTGGTCACTTGGCGCAGCAAGAAACAGTCAGTAGTTGCTCGTAGTAGCGCCGAGGCAGAGCTTTGAGCCTTAGTTCAAGGCGTTTGTGAGGGAATATGGTTAAAGCGACTGTTAAAAGAGCTCAGAATCACTTTCCAAGGTCCCATATAGGTGATGTGTGACAATTGGTCAGCTATGGCAATGGCTAAGAATCCTGTCCAACATGATCGATCAAAGCATGTTGAAATTGATTGGCATTTCCTCAATGAGAAGATACAAGATAAGAGTGTTTTGATGAACTATGTCCCTTCTCATCAACAAGTTGCAGATATTCTCACCAAGGCTTTATTTAGATCCACCTTCAACGAACTTTATCTCAGACTTGGCTTAATGAGTATCTATCGCATAGTTTGAGGGGGAGTGTGGGAAATCAAACTATCCTAATTTGGATTACTGTAATATTCGGCTACATATGTTAATATATTGTAATTATAACTATTTCCTATTAATTAGGATCAAGTTAGAATTAGTTTCCTATTAAATAGGATCTCTCCTATTAAATAGGATCTAGTTTCCTATTAAATAGGATCTCTCCTATTTAATAGGTAATCCCATCTGTATATATATCACTCTATTCATGAATAAAGCAAGTCCTCTATTTTTCTTTCTCAAGCAACAAATTATATATAAAATAATTAAGATATAATTATATATAAAATATTAAGATATACAATATTTAGATTTTAAGACTTAAGAGTATTGAAATCAATAAATAAAACAAATAAAATTATCAAAATATAAAATTGATTTATATCAATTAATAAAATTTATTAGATTTTTTAATTTTAAATATAAAATTATCAAAATATAAATAAATTAATAAAATTTAGATAAAATTTTAATTTTAAATAGTGTTCTAAATGGTAGTTGAGGTGGCCGCTTAGGCGGGAGGCGGGCATTAACCGCACCGCCTTAGGCTGAGGCTGTGCTTTAGGCGGTAACTCACCTTCTTCCATCACCGTGGGGCCTGGAGGCATTGTTCGATCCTAAAGACGGGCTCGAAGCCATTGCCCGAACCCGGCGATGCATCCGAACTTGTTCTGCAGTACCGGTGATGTGTTGAATTCATGTCTTGGCTGAAACAATGTACGCGGATAAGCTATAAGTTAAGGTTTAATTCAATTTCTTTAGATTAATAATTTTAATCAGCTTCTAGCTATGATTGAGATAATTTAAATATACTTAATAGAATTATCCCATTAATTTAATATATATAATTATATTTTTATTTTTAAATATTTAGATATTTTAAATTTTTAATTAATATATTTTATTAAAAGTAAATATTATAAAGAATAATAATTATTTATAATATTATGTATAAAAAATAGTAAAAGAAATTCAACCACTTAGGCACTACTACCTAGGTGACCGAGGCAGTAGACGGTCACTGACTGCCCCGCCATTGCCTACCGCCATTTACAACATTGATTTTAAATATATTTTTTATATAATTTATTAGGATATTTAATTAGGATTTCTAGAAGCCTATTCGAATTTCCCCATTTAGTTGAGGAAATGTTTAAATTGAATAAATAATAAAATTTAATAAAGAAAAAACAACGCCACGGGTAGGGGGCCGCTGGCGCTAGCAGCATCGTGACACCTCCGGCGGAGCCGGACTCATCACACCCGGTTTCTGGGATGGTTGCCGGCCGCCGAGCGCCTAGGTGATGCCTAGGTGGCCACCTAGGCCTATTTTCGAACACTGGATGCCACATAATTAACTTATAGTAAGTTATACTCCTAACAACATTAAGGGGGCGCTTGGTATATATTCGGCAATGAGAATGGTAATGGGTTTGATTGAGGGGTTTATGGGTTTAGTGATAACCTAGTGGGGGTTGGGTTATCAAATCAAGGGTATCATATCTATATTTTGATTCCGATTCTCGTATACCAAGCATCATAAATGGGAATGAAATAGATTTCATTCTCATTCCCGTCTTCTAAACCTGCTTACCAAGCGCCCCCTAAGTTTATTATCATTAGCAAATGAAACACTACCTTTATTTTTATATCTAAGAGATGAGAATTTACCAATATCAGTCGTCATGTGTCTTGAACACCCACTATCAATGACCCATCAATCCAAATTCTTTTTTCTTATGTATACCTAATGAAGATTTAGCGGGCGTTTGGTTTGCTCCATTTTCTATTTTCATTTTCCAGAAAACCGCATTTTCTCATTTTCTGGAAAATGACTTTCTTTCATTCTCTAGTTTTCCAGAAAACGCTACATCTTTTTCTAGAAAACAAGGTTGGAAAATGCAAACGAAACACGCTTTCCAGAAAACCGCATTTTCTACAAAAAATAAAAATGGAAAACATACCTATCAAACGCCCCCTTAGATTCCCAAGCTTTTGATTCCCAAAAGGAGTAAATGCTTGGGAACCCAAGATTTAATACATGTAGACTAGTAAAATTGGATAAAGCATGAATTACTACTCTTAGTGATTAACGAATTGCAAGCTTGTTGTGCTTGCAAAGAATTAAACCTTGTTTTTGCTTTCTTATAAATGACCCTTTAATTACCTAACATCATATTCAAGAATTTTAAAACCACTAGTCAAATTTTCAAGAAAAAGCACTAACTGAAACTTTTAACATGAATTTTAATATCATCTTGAGTTTTGTTGTATCAATTAGGCTTAATTATTTCTTAAGTATTTCCATGATTTTAAATTTCAAGCCGTATTAGATTTTTGGTTTATGACTGAACTGATATAGTTTCGGTATTGTATTGTGTCATGCCAATATAGTTTCGATACTTTATTGATTAAAAAATATTATTAAATTATTTGATTACTCTAAATACCTACTATTAGATTAAATTAATATTTTAAAATTAAAATCGAGTAAAAATTAATTTAAGATTAACTAAAGTCTAGACCTAATGATCAGGATAAGTACGTTTAAACTGAATTCACATTTAATTTATTTTAATTAGTTTAAAGAGGAAATTTTTTCCTATGTAAAAATCAATCATATGTTTACGGATAAAAGAAATAAAAATAAAATAAAATAAGAGAAAAGGAGAAAGAATTAAAAGGGAAAAGAATTAATCATTAAAAAAAATAAAAAAGTAAAATAAAATAAAAACTGCCTAAGAAAACATTAATTGTTAAAGAAAAAAAAATTAAATTGAAAAAGTAAACTTAGCCGCACGTAGTTGCGGGGCTCCCGCGAGGTCTTCGTTGCTGCTACGGGGCTCGTGTAAGACCTGGGCCGCCACTGTGGGCCTTGTGCGAGGGCTTCGAGAAGCCGCAGGGCCTCCAGGCAGCGGTGGGGTCTTGCGCAGGGCGTGCTTGTGTTGGCGCCATGCTATCCGCTAGGAGAATGAGATGTTTTGCCCTTGCTGCCCGGTACGATTCGAGATTTTAAACCATGAACTTTTTTAGAGAGGCATTTATTCCTATCCTTAGATTTTGCAAGAGCATTTGTTTAATATGTAATGGTATTATATAAATGCTCTAACTTAGAGGACTTTACGTCACTATTGTTGATAGACTATTCTTCGTTGGAGGATGTTGCTTTATCACTTGAGCTTTCATCAAGTTCATCAAAGCAATAAATAAATGCCATGTCTTTGTCACTTTTTTTTTTTTTGACTTTTGATCTTTGGATGATGATGATGTTGAAGTTTCATCCAAGTAGCTTTCAATGTCTTTTTCTCCCTTTTATCCTCTTGCTTTTTGAGTTCGTGGTACTCTTTTTGTAGTGCTCCTTCCTATTACATTCAAAACTAGCGATGAATGACTTAGGTCTAGTCTTACCTCTTATTTTGGTTCTCTTCTTTGAATCTTTAAAACACATCTTGATGTCCCTTTTGTTAATGTTTTTGTTCTTCTTCGTGAACCTCTACTAGATGTGCTACTTCGGTTGAAGAATCCTCACTTTTTGAATTGGAGGAGCTCTTGGATTAAGATGATCATGGAGCCTTCTCCTTCTTTTTCTCCGCTACAAGGGCTAATCCTTTATCCTTGACAATATGGTTAGCCTGTTGTTCATGAAGCTCAAACTTATAAAATAGTTCATCAATTTTGGCATTAGATAAATCTTTTGAAACTTTGTAGGCATCTGACCATAAAGAAGTTCTAGGGAAGGATTTTAGAACATAACTATAACATCTCAGTTTTTTACCTTTTCTCCTATAATGTGGAGGCCATTTAGGACTTATTTGAACATCTCATGCATTTGACTTACCTGTTCTCTATCTTTAAGGCTAAAATTCTACAATCGATTATATAATAAATCTCTTTTTGCTACCTTAGAGTCATACATACTTCATGCAATTCTATCAATTTTTCCTAAGGTTCCTTTGCACTTTTAAAGAGGCTGATCATTATATATTGTTCAGGGAATAATCCGCATTGCAAAGTGGTAGTTGCTTTGGCATTACATTGAGCTTTCTTTTTCATCTCTGGGGTCCAATCTTTTGATTTCCTAAAGGAGCTAAATTCATCCACCAATATCTCAAAATCGTTAAGAATATACTAAACCAATTCCATCCTATCTTTCTAATTAGAAGGGATAATCCACATTGCAAAGTGGTAGTAGCTTTGGCATTAGATCTAGCTTTCTTTTGCATCTCTGGGGTCCAATCTTTTGATTTCCTAAAGGAGCTAAATTCATCCACCAATATCTCAAAATCGTTAAGAATATACTAAACCAATTCCATCCTATCTTTCTAATAAGGGATAATCCACATTGCAAAGTGGTAGTAGCTTTGGCATTAGATTTAGCTTTCTTTTTCATCTCCAGGGTCCAATCTTTTGATTTCCTAAAGGAGCCAAATTCGTCCACCAACATCTCAAAATCTTTAAGAGGGGAGGGGTGAATACCCGTAAGCAAAACTTAGAGCGCAATAAGAAAAAAATTGTTTCACAACAAGAAAACAAAAAGCAACACACAATAAAAGAAACACAAAGAAAAAGAGAGGGAGAAAATGCGATTTATGTGGTTTGGCAACCTTCAAACTTCTACTTCATGGCCTTTGACTTTCCTTAAGTTACTCCATAAATTCACTAGCTTTCTCCTTTTCAGAAATCTTTTGGAGGTGGAGAAACCTCCTACTTTGCCTTGGTTACATTGTGAAAGAAAAATTAAACAAGTGTAGAAAAGAGCTTGAGAGTTGATAGTTTGGCTGAGTATCTTTGTTGTAGATTGAATACTTTTCGTAGTGAACATGCCCTACATATATAAGTGTCTTCCAAGCTTCCAAGTGTCTTCTAGAATCATCCAATCTGCTCTATATTAGTCAACTGCTCCTTAACATCAATTGACTAGTTTTTGATGCTCAACGGCTTTACCCATTGTTTTAGTTGACTCCTAGCCATCGGTCGGTTGCCTTCAAATTTCAATAGTATCTGTTGGAAATAGTTGTTATAACGAACTAATTGTTCTGTTATAACCAATTAACCATTTTTCTATCAACTCAAGAACCCATGAGTCAAGATTCTAGAAATGAGTGTTTATAATAAACTAGTTATTCTCTTATAACTAATTAAATCTCATTCCACCAGGTGAGGTCGACTTTTTTTTTCCATTCATTGAACATTTACCTTAGTTTAAGGTTGGCAAACAACCTAAAATCCTCTTCCTTTATTCAGGCTTGGGACCGCCCATGACGGTCGTCATGGGCAGAGTTAATCTCATTCTTATAACTAATTAAATCTCATTCCATTCCAATTGACTCAAGAACCACTAGTCTGGTTGTTCATAGAGACAATGAAAATAGTACCTTTCTGTTCCCTGATATGGGTCAAGTCCTCAATCAATTCATTCGATTGTGAACACACAGTACCAGTCGACTAATGCATTGGTGAATTGAACGTCTAGGTCATCTGCCGAGTCAACTCAATATCAGTTAAACTGAAGCATACACTTGTCACAAGCTTATCAAATACATGTTTTGACCTAACCTTTTGCCAAACATCAAAACTGATTGCACCAACATTAGATAGCCAATGCCTCTTCTTAGACATCAATAGCCTCTTTGTTTCAAGAGCACTTGCACTTGCATATGATCCGAACTAGAAAAATTGGAGTTAAGACTGGTGTTTCACCCTAATGGATATTTTAGGAAGGCGATGTCTCTCTTAAGGGTTTTCTGAAAAGTTAATAATCCTTGTAATCAATTTATTTCATTGTCCAGTCTTCATAAAAGACTGTTTGCTCTTTTAGCTGTTGTTTTGTTATCGCGATTTCTTGTTTCTTTCCTTTTTCTCTCATCTTTGATTATATTGCTTCATCCTGAAATACTATTTTTCCTTTAGCTAGGTTCCTCTAAGAAAGTATATGAATCTATATGGAGTTTGATGTGCTTTAATGATTTATTTGTTATTTAAGGAGGATTTTATTGATAAAATTATGGATTAAGTTAATGTTGGGCATTCAAGATTTTGTGTTTTCATTGTATCTTATGGTTGAAAGAAGAGTTTGATTTGGAAGTTACGGGATCATCTTTGTTTCCCTAAATAAAGTATGAAAAATTAAGAATCATATGTACATAAATGAAGTGTCAGTAAGATGAGAATGTCGTGGTTCGTGCATAAAAATATATCTACATTAGTAACTAGTTGCTGCCTAATAGATCGTGAAATAAAGGAAACCACCAATATATTGTAAACATATTCAAGAAGAATAGATGTATATTTGTCATTGTCAATAATAATACGAGGAAAGAAAGGTAATCGAAAGAAGATTTACTATTAGCGAAAAAAAGAATGGTAGTTTAATTGCAGATGCTGCCTTGTAGAGAGCTCAATGGTAGTTTCATATGTTTTTATTTTTCTTTGCCGTTCATAGGATTTCTATCTTGTATTTTATATTGCTTTAGCTAATGTTGCTTGTATGTTTATATCAATGCTTGAGTACTTCCATGCACCATTTTGTTTTTGAACATTTCACGTGTTTCCATGCTATCTATAGTAACACTGCACATTTTATCAATTTGCTTTACCAAAGCTTCTTGCAAGTGTTAAATCTTCCAGAATCTTGTTCCATGTGGAACAATGAGGAGTAGCATGCTATATCTACTTACTATTTTACTTTAGCAGGAACATTGGACATCACTATGAATTTTCTTATCCGAACTACACTTCCTGTAGTTCCTGAGGTATCCAGGGTTGCAGAGTCTGATAATGACAATTCTTTGCCACTTGTACAACAACTAACTTCCACTTCGGAGGGCCTTATTGCAAAAGACCAAGTACCTAATGGATCAACTGGGAATGATGCAGCAACAGGCAGTGACAAAGTTGGCGATGCAAGTAGCACGGCACCAGATGCAACTCAGAGAAACCAAGGATACCATACTGATGTGTCCAAAAATGATGGATGGATAACAATCCCGAACAGTATGTTCTCTTCGACATAAACTCTTCAAACAACTTTAGTGGTGTGATTTAGAATCAACTTCTGAATGTGGACCTGAACAGTGTTATGCTGGCATAAATTAGGTTGCTATTTCATAAAAGATGGTGATATTTTAAAACTTATTTTTCTGGATCAATTATTTTTAATCTAACTCCATGATTTTCACCAATTTACATCACTATACTATGCTATTTAGCCGTTGGCTACATACAGGGTTGAAGAACATATTTTTTGTTTCAGTTTGTGTATTCTTATTTTTGTAAATGGTTTCATTAGGTGCCCATTTTCTGTTATGTAGCATTAGGATCATTTCTAAACCAAAAGGCATAAACACGCAATATTTGAAGCATCATTATGTGCCTAAGTTTTAGCCTTTGACCTAAATGATACAGTTTTGGTGCCATTCCTACCAACAATTGTCATGCTTCAGTACATTTTGAAGTGTGCTGATATCATTTGTTTAGTCTGTAATCCATGTCTACTTAATTTGTTTAGTTCCAAATACGAGTCAAAACCAGTTAGTTTCAAACTTTTCTCAACTGATTATACCTTACCCAAATAATTATCTAGCATTTAGGGCTAAGTATTCAATTAAAATCAAACGGACTTAACCGAACTTTTTTTGGACAAACTGAACTGACCGAAGTGTGCCACTAAAACTGAACTGATATAAAGTTGGTTACCGAGCAGTCGACTGATGCTGCATCACAAGTCAATTGCTATGTGGACAGCCGACTGCACTAGTCGATTTTGAATTTACTATGCTTGATTTGTAGATGCTATTCGACTACATATTTCTTCGAACTGCCACAACTAACAAACCTAGACTAGTAGTCGACTGTCAACTGAGTTTATTGTTGGTAGTCTTGTTTAACTGAATTTTGAATTTGATAACTGAGGCTGAACTGAATAAACTGAGATAATCGAGATTTAAAAAAAAAATCAAAATTTCGAATTAACGGAACCAAAATTTTTAATTAAATCGGTTGGTCGGTTATTTCAGTTTAACTAAGATTTTGCTCACCCCTACTAATATTGAATAGGAGCATATGTTCTTGTAAACTCGTATCATTTTTGTGGTTGAACATTATAATTTTTGAGGCCTAGGTTAAATATGCTTTAAGACATTGTTTATTAGGACTCAGTTACTTCACATGTATACAAATATATGTGGATTATCCATTGAAGTTGAACTTGGGTTAACACAATTGCAATTAGAATTGACATATGCACAAAATATAGATACATCTAAGCTTTCCCAACTTCGATGCCACTCCTTTTTCCACTATTGATGCTTTGTTTGGTTAAATAGGTGTCAATCCAATGTCACTCCTTGTCTCACATTTTATAGTGTTTTATCGTCTTATGGTGATGGGTAAATGAATTAAAAAAAAATAAAGATGCCGTGGGA
This sequence comes from Boesenbergia rotunda, assembly GCA_024364735.1. Classification (NCBI taxonomy): domain Eukaryota; kingdom Viridiplantae; phylum Streptophyta; class Magnoliopsida; order Zingiberales; family Zingiberaceae; genus Boesenbergia; species Boesenbergia rotunda. The sequence continues at coordinate 39,928 of JAGFNQ010004948.1, forward strand.
AGAAAAATTGGATTGGTCAGCACAAACTAAATGTGTCCCTATATGGGTGGTGCTATATGCTCAACATGGACCCATTTGTCGGATAAAATAAAATAGAGAAAATATAAATTAAAGAAAATATAAACATATAAAAATATAAAAATTTTTAAGCCAGCTTAGGTACGACTAAACTAGGTATATGGTCTAAGCTAAGTGGTCAACTTGAAGTCATGAGTTGTGCCTGGCATGGCTCATGACAGACCATGACATGCCCAACTTGACACGCTCAGAAAATGTGCCGATCGAGCCCAAGTCATGCCCAACCTGGTTGTTCTATTTTGACATTTCTAATATCACTCAAAACAGACCCTTTCTTGGTCATTACCATTGAAACTCTATTGGGATGAGAATTGACAATTATCGTCGGTCAACAATGTGAACAATATATTGGCCATGCTGACTGATATTGATCAATATTTAAACCATAAATTAAGTATATTCTTTTAACTTGCACTATCCACTTCCTGTTTTGGCTTTGCACTATTTATATTGAAAACTATAAGATTCATACTTCTAAGGCAAAAAATATCAAAATCAAAAGAAAAAAATCTTGTACTGGCCTTGTGTGCAGAGCTTGTGTCATTATTCATATTTAATTATTCAAATGGTTACCTTTTCTCCTTGTATGCTTGCAGAGGAACTTCCAGATAACTGGGCTTATGCAAATGACATATCACAGCTGAGGTCCTGGGATCGGTCATTCATTTTTCCTGGTAGTTCTTTCTTATAGCTTCCTATTCTAGATTGTTCTTTTTTACTGCTTTTTGTGCAATCTTATCTACTTTCTTTCAGGTGAACAAATTTGTATACTGGTTTGTCTATCAGCATCTAATTCTATAGAGGAATCAAAAATCACTACTCCACTTACAGTTGTTGCTCCATTGTTGAGCCATGCCAAATCCAACCCAAATAAATTACATCCTATGGAAAATGTGAATGAAGTACCTAATACAATAACTGGAGAAGCTTTGTGCCAACTGGTAGAAAGTGATAGCCAGACTAATTCAGATGCAAGTATATTGAGTCCTGAGATTGATATTTCTTTGACCCAGTTTCCAGTCCGTTTTGGGTGCCATACACACCAAACAGAGAGATTACTTGAAAGTTTTAGAAATTCAAATTTCTTTGTAAGGATAACTGAGGCAGATGAAGAACTCTGGTCAAAAAAAAATGTCCCCTCTCAAAGGAAACCTCAGGTAGTAGTTGGGAGAAGCCAGTCTGATGGACGATCAAAAAAGATTCCAAAGAGCAATGCTATTGCTAAAGTTGTTGATATGGGCGGTTTTGATGGTAACACATCTGGTGGAGTAGCTAGAGATACTGTCAGATGCTGTTCTTTATCCAATGGTGATGTAGCAGTAAGCTTTCAATATATTGTCGTATTATTTTCTTTCACTTAATGGACAAATCAAACACACTATGCATGAATTCCAAGTGTACACTGTGCTTTTGTTTGCAAATATCTGCCTGCTATTTATCCCTTTATTGTTAAAATGTTTATTGTTCCAAACAATTATCACATATTTTTGCCATAAATTTCATCTTTCAGGTGGCCAATATTAGCATCTCACTTTGAATACCATCTTATGATGTACTGATAATAGAATCTAACCTTTTCCCTTTCTCCTAATTGTTTGAGTTCAAAGCCACTGAGACACAAGTTAGGTGCAACTCCAACAGATAATAGAATGAGAGAAAATAGGTTAAGCTAGTATGGATATGCTCAAATATGACCATAGTTTCTATAGATAGAAAGTTAAATATATTAAAATGGAACATGTAAGGGATAGAGGGTGATCAATGAATACATTACCAAATGCAACAAGAAGTTGATTTACTTGATTTGGATATTCCAAGTAATATTATTTTGCGTAAAGCACAATGGAGGGATAACATTCTTATAACTGCCATCAAATAGTTGGGCCAAAGATGGTATGATGATGATGCTCCAGTCAATTATAAATTTTACTCAATGTATCTCAACAGCAACAGTAATAATAGGAAGGGGTGAAGGCAAGCTTAATTAATAAGAGTGCTTAGACAATAAATAAGATTGGAAATCTCTGTTGTCATTATCGACTTGTTTAGCTGTTTTATTTTGATTAATGATAGATAACTTCCAATATTTCACTAATGACATGCTCCAACAGAACTGTATTTTCACTACAACTAATCCGATAGTTCTTAAATCTTGAAAAAGTGCATGATAAATGACACTAGGTTTCTTCCACCAATTACTGTCTTTTTTGAGTCAATCTACATTTGCAAGAGCTTTAGAAAAACTTGTCTTGCAAAAATTGAGGCCTCCTGACATATTTTCTTGCATACTAGGCATTGAAGCAAAAGGTGGATAGACCTTTTAGCTGCTTACTAGGAAAGTAAGATCAACAAAATTCTTATAATTCTGTAGAATGGCTAAAATACAACATTTCTTAATTATGGTCATCTTGAAAGGCAAAATTCTCAGTCCATCAAATTAATCAGTCTTTCCACAGCTTTCTTTTATTTATCTTTTTTTGGCATTTTTTTATCTGGCATTTATCTTTTTCATTGAAACTAAAATCACACTATCATTTTTCAATTGATACATAACATTTATCTTGGATGATGCAGGTTCTTCTAGAAGTTAATGTCGGAGTTAGTAATTTAAAAGATCCTGTCCTTGAAGTTATTCAATTTGAGAAATATCAAAAGAGTAATAATGATACCAGGAACTTCATTGATTTGCCAGTTGAAAATAAAGATGATCCATATCATGAACTACTTCATTGGTTGCTCCCTTTAGATCGTATTATGCCTCCACCTCGTCCACTTTCATCTCCTTTAAGTTCCAGTCTATCACAGAAAATAACATCCACATCTGGATCACAAATTTTCTCTTTTGCTCTAAGAAGCTACTCCATGCCTTCACTTCCTCAAGGGAGTGGGCCAGCTTCTGTAACTTCATTTTCCAACACAAAACCTGCTTCTGAACCTGAAGATTACAATCAATTTTCTTTGGAAAATTTTCATAAGTGTAAGGATATAGTTAATGAGGGGCTTTTATCATTTCGAGGTGTGTCCCTAGAGCCACAACGCTTTTCTGCACATTGTGGTTTGGAAGGAATGTATTTACCTGGTCGAAGATGGCGAAGAAAAGTTGAAATTATTAATCCAGTTGAAATTCACTCTTTTACTACTGAATGCAATACAGAGGATCTTCTTTGTGTAAAATTGAAGGTATTAATGTTCATATTTTGTTTGTTTCTTTCCATTATACTTGAAGGGCTATTATCTTGTTTGCAGAATGTTTCTCCAGTTCATACACCAGATATAGTTATCTTTGTGGATGCAATGACTATTGTCTCTGACGATGAGGCACCAATAGGAGGTTCACCCCTATCCATACCAATTGCTAGCATTGAGACAGGAAATGGTCACAGCTTACCAGACCTTGCCCTCAGGTTTCTTTCTAGTCTTCCAACTCTGTTGCTTCTTTCTTTGCGTCTTTTGTTGTATATCATGACAACTTTTAGCCAATATTTAATATCATAATTTTGACTATGCTTTCTGGCATGCTTCCAAGTAACTTTTCCTATTCACTTTTAATAGACGAATCTATTATTTGTATTCTTATTAATAATCTGATGATATTATATAATATCTTGTTCGGTTGGTTAATCTAATAAAATGATTATCAAAGATGCTATCAGTGTTTTTCTACAGAGTTAATGGCATCAAACAATATAAACATCGAAGCCATATTAGAATGGTGGGATTGGAATTAGTAAAAGAATTCAAAAAGAAAGAATGAAAGAAATGAAATAGCTTTAATGCATGGGATAACCAATGATGCCACCACGCCTAAAAGTAAAAATTGTTATGCTCCATCAAACTTATGCAGGAAGTAAAGGTAAACAAAGCCACTATGCTGCCTTAGAATCAATGCAAGAATTTATTCATTATAAACATATGCGGTCCCAATGATTTCTCATTTTTTAAGTACTTACCATCATGTTTTTCTATCCTGGACCCCAACCTTTTGCAATCCTGTCTATGGGCAATACATATAAACCACCAATTTTTATAATTATTATAGTTCTAGGTGTAACAGAATGCAGTAGCAATTGTAAGAGAACCTAGCTATTGTAAGATAATTCAACAAGGATTTAGGATCTAATACATGAACTTAAAATAGTAAATATGCTAGATAAGCTTAGAGTTACAAATCTTTGCCATGGAAAAGAAAGGGTACCTTTGATATTGCTTTCTTTTTAGGTTAGTCTTCTTCTTGACCTTCAACAAGGTGAGCTCACAATGAATAGAAATCACTCAGTAGAAGAGGGGACTATCTGTCTCATGTATTTATTTTCCCTTTAAAAGCCCAAATCAAACGGCTCACCAATTTTTACCCATATCATAAGTGTCCAAGGAATAAATGGATCGTAATTGAGCTCAACATACCAAAACAATAGGGACCTCCAACCTAATTTTCCAAATATTTAAATCCATATCAATTAAGACTTGGCTACATTGATTGATTTTTTATTAAAGAAAATAAGTTATTTGGTAGGTCTTATAAGCTAACAACAAGAAATAGATTAACTCTTGAGACAATACTTATAATTAATCTTGTGATGCTTTAAAAATTTCAATGTTTTGAGACACATCATCAAGGAGACATTAACCCATTTTCAGAAAATCTACTATCTTAATACTTTAATATGTAAAGACCACGTCTGAAATCTCGAACTTCGCCAAGCAAAACAATCGAAATATATTGTTCCAATCTCGAACTTTACCACTTGACATAGACAATGTCTCCTTCCTATATTTCATCTCCTTCCTCCTTTAACATCTAATCCATCGCCGAATGCATCAAAATGTCAACACGACTAGTTAAATACTGAAACTTTGGCATGATTCGAAATTTTAAAACTTGGTAAAGACCACATCTATATATGTAAACATTTGAAAGTGATGATGAACACAATCCATTAACATCAAATTTTTGGATCATATCAAGTATACAACATAAGTTGAATAACTACCACTTGCTAAGTACATCAAACCATATTGAGATACCTATATTTATTATATATTTTTTATAAGCTATTGGTGGAAATGGCAATGCCTCTTCTCTTCATGATATCTTACATTAAGATACTTGATCTCTAGATGCTTTGATCTACTAGACATTTTGTCATTCTTAGCAAAAAAATATAATAGACACAATAGATTTTTAATACTCTAGCTATAGAATTAACCATATCAAGTTCTAATCTAAAATTCTTTAACCACTTGGCTTGAATAAATGCTTCATAGCATGTGATAAACTCATCTTGCATTGTGGAAGAAATATTAAGCATTTGTTTAGTACTTTTTTTTAATGAAATAGCACCTCCAGTTAAAAGGAAAATATATCCAAAAATTGATTTTATATCATCAGTACATCCAACAAAATCTGAATATAAATAATCAATATGTTCAAGACTCTCCACTTGTTTTATATGTGAGTATATAATTCTTAGTTCTCTTTAAATATTTTAAAACTTTCTTAGTAGCAACCATGGTATAAAATATTGTTCCTTGCCAGGCAAAACATGTGAAATTTACTGTTCTACCCATTGCCTGACATGGGCATCGTGCTGCCCACTGGTCGTCGCGGGGCCACGAAGGCCACCACCACCTTTGCGGGTCGTCACGAGTACGCTCATGTGTTGTCCATAGGGTCGTGGTGGGGACGCCCAAACGATCTTGACATCCACGTGTTGCGACCATGGGGCGCGGTCGTGGGACGTCTGCACTACGCTTCCTTAGGAAACTTGATAATTAAATACTTAAAGTTAGGTTAATAATTTCAGTCAACTACTAACTATAATATGATAATCTAAATAGTTAATTTTAATAATTTCTTTAATTTTTAAACCATGGAAGCAACCCTAAATAATTTCTTTAAGTAGTTCAATCAACTACTTAAAGTTAGGTTAATAATTTCTTTAATTTTTTTAATATTTAGGTTAATATTTTATTTTTAATTAATATTTTTATATTTAAAAATATCGAAACTGTATTGGCATGATACTATACGGTACCAAAACCATATCGTTATGGTCTGGGTAGAATCCTCGACAAGATTTTAAACCATGGAAGCAACCCAATGGTTATGACTAGGATTTGATTAACAGACCTAGCCAGGGTTTAAAATCTCGTGTCATATCGAGCGGCACGGGTGAAACATTTTGTTTCGCTCACCGATCGATACGATACAGAGACTGGCACACCCTACGGAGGCATCGCACTACCTCCACTGTTGCCCTGGAGGGGTGGTCCCGCGACCCCCTCAGTCGCACTAGAGGGGTTACGTGACCACAGTGGCCTCGTCGGAGGGGTCACGCGAGCTGGTTGGGTTGCGCGCGGGGTTAATTTTAATTAAAACTTAATGTAATAATTTCAATTAACTCCATGCTATAGTAGGGATAATCTAAATAGACTTTATTAAACCCTAATATAACTCACATTAATTTAATATATATATTATTTATTTTAATTCTAAAAATATATAATACAATTTATTTATTTATCATAAGTATTTTTTTCATATTTTTTAAATATTTTAAGTTATTTTTTCTTTTTATTAATATATTTTATATTAATAAAATATGGAAACCATATTGGCACGACACTATACGGTACCGAAATCATATCGTTCTAGTCATAAATCGAAACTTTGATACGAATTGTATACCATGGTCCTAGCAACTTACAATGAAAGCAATATCACATGTGTATGCGCCCCCGCGGGCATGACACGATTGGTAATGGCTCACTTGGGTGATCTCTCACTTCTCAGGTTCGATTCCTCCCTGGTAGAGCACACAGTATGCTGACGGAAGAAATCACCACAGGCTGCTGCCTGGTCGGGCCATCGGGTACCGATATCATCAGTGGTGAAGTCGCCACGTGTCTCTGTCCTGCGATTTATCCTCGTTGACCGGTGGGGACTCTCGTTGAAGGCTATGGGGCAGGGTCGGTCAACCAAGCGACTTAGTCGGGCGCAAGCCTGGATACCCCTTGTAAATAAAAAAAAAAAAATCACGTGTATGCAAATTAAATTGCCAACAGGATTGAGCATGGTAAAATTTTCACGGATTGTTAGGACATTGATCTAAATTGAATTTGTCACCTCTTACAACGGCAACATTTCTAGCCTTGCAATCTTGCCTATGGAATCTTTTAAGAAGTCAACCAATATAGGCAGTTTATGGTAGTTTCAAAATACCAATCCCAAGAATAATGGTTGCCTCACCATGGTCATTCATGTCAAAATTCATGAAAAGAAATTTTTTACACAGGTAGCATATCAAAATCATTATTGACTAGCAAAATGTCAATAAGTTAAAGAATGAGAAACATAAATTCTCTCCCACTAATATCGAGATTGTTAGAATATCCTAAATATTAGGGATAAGTATTGATTTATTATCCTAAATATTAGGGATAAATATTGATAGGATTTAATTTATTCCTTTGAAAAGGTCCTAGTTTTTGTATATAAATAAGGCTAATCTTTGCATCTCTTGTATCACATAATAATTATCAAATAACATGGTATCAGAGCGTTAGGGTTTCGTATTCGCGATTCCTTCTCACGGCGTGATTCCTTCTCACGGCGCGTTCTTCTCCCGAACGCGTCTCCTGCCGTGCGTCTTCTCCCGAACGCGATTCCTTCTCACTACGCAATTCCTTCTCACGGCGCATTCTTCTCCCGTGCGTCTTCCTCGCATCGGCTGCCCCGCGCACAACATCCGCCGCCGCCTTCGATCTCGCTCGCGACGCCGCCGCCTTCGATCTCGCTTGCGACCTGGGAGCGAGATCCTGCCTACGGGTCGCCACTGCACCGCGCACAGCATCAGCGAGCCGGATCTCCTGCCGTTCGCGCACGCCGCCGCTCGCGCACGCACATCTGCGCCTCTCGGCTACTCGCGCACGCACGCCGCTGCCCTCGCCTATCACTGAATCTCTTCCCTTGAACGCTCCTTGCTCCGGCGTCCTCGATCCGAGATCCGGGTTTCTCCTTCCGTCCTCGGATTCCCTCGTCGTCACGACATACTGTTACTCCACGCAACTCCTGGCATCAGTCCTGTGGTCGTTCAGATCCCCGTGGAGGAGCACCAGCCATGCGATTTTTTCTTGGAGGAGAACTGATTTCATTTGTCATGGCTACCTCCGGCACTACGAAACCGGATCTTTCAATTTTTACCAACCACGTCACGGCACCGCTATCGTCGGAGTTGTTGGATGGTAAGAATTATTCCTCTTGGTCCTCTCACATTAAACTCTGGCTTGTTGGACAGGGTTATGAGACACATCTCACCCAAACTGAGGAGGATATTCAAGTCACAGATCGTCCTTTATGGAAAAAGGTTGATGCTCAGTTGTGTTGTATTATCCGGGCTACTATTCATCCATCTCTTAGGGATGTCTTCCGCACTCATATCACCTGCAAGGATGTTTGGATACAGACTCAACAACTGTTTACAAACACTTCTCGGCGACTTTATCAAGTTTGTGAAGACCTCATGAATATCTTTAGTACTCGTCAGATCGAAGATTCTATGTCAACTTATCTAGGATCAGTCTCTAGCTTTCTATGCGAGTTCAATGACCTGCTCCCACCTGCGGCCACTCCTGTTGCAGAGCTTGAAAATCGGAAGAAATTTTTTATGTCTCTGGCCTTATTTGGTCTGCCCACAGATTACTCTCATATTCGTGATCAAATCCTAGGCAGCCCCATAGAGGCCACCATGGACTCTGTTGGGACCGGGTGCATGTTGACAAGGATACAGGTTCGTAATATTTTATAAAATTACGTGCAGCGGAAGAATTAGCATAAAATAATTTCACAAATTATTTTAACCACGTATCTAGCATGCGACCTTATGATGTGTGGACGTAATCATAAATTAAAACATTGCGGAAAAGTAAACAATTTACTTTGTACCTCGCGTAACTCGAAGAAAAGGGACGAGATCCAACCGTAGCGTCCCTTGGAAGCTTCGCCTCTATTCGCGTCCACGCCGAGTTCTCTTCGGGATGACTTCGCAAAGTCACGAGTTTTGTGCCGACGAGAACTACTAGATTCTCTAAAGGCACAACTAGAAGAACAAGAGAAAAGAATGGAAACTAACCGCCAAGAACCAGAATCGAAATTCCGGGAAGGAAGGAGATGTGATCCGCTTCTTCTTCTTCTTGGTTGGCTTCTCCTTGGTGTTGATGGCTCACGGCAATCTTCAAAGGAAGGTGGTGCGCCGGCCCTAGGGTGGAAGGTGCGCCGGCCCTAGCTTGTAGAGGAGGGCGCCGGCCCTAGGAGGAAGGAGAAGGGGAGGAAGAGAATAAAAGAGAGAGAGGGAGAGAGTTAATCTCTTGATTACTCTATTTCGATTAGGAATTCAAGGCTTGCCTTTGGTTCCTTTATATAGTGGCCTCTCCCTTACCAAGTCTCTCTTTTAACGGAATTAACGGAATTAGTTATCATAAGAATTTTATCTTATAAAATTTCTTATGACTTATTCCGTTATGCCTAGTTTATTATAACTAACTTTATAATAAAACAAATTCTTCTCTCCTTTAATTATGGAATAAATTTTATAAGAAATTTATAAACTTTCTTATTATGAAAAAATCAATTCATAATTGATTTTATAAAATTAAAATAAACCATTCCATGGATCATTTTAATTTCCATAAAAAGAATAAATTTCTATAAATTTATTTATATAAATTTCTTTATACAAATTTATTTATCCATAATTTATAAAACAAATCGCGCTAGATTTATTTTATTAATTAAACTAAATAAATTAGTTTCTTCCCCTTGTTGTGGCCGGCCAAACCAAAGGGGGTTATCACCTTCTTTGGCCGGCCAAACCGAGCCGAATCGATCGCGAATTAAACTCATTTAATTCGCCCAATAAGCCTTCAAAAGACTTAGCCATTTTAAGTTTCCGTTGCGCCTCTGATCAACTCAGATTCGACTTATTTCTCTTGATTAGAAAATCCAATTTTCAACTCGTTTTAAATCCCTCGGATTACTCATAGTGCGTGTGACTAAATAGGCTTTCGATTTATGTTGGCCGTCTATAATCAACTAATTATAGAACGATCATGAGTGACACCTAGTAGTACATCATGACCCCCAATTAATCGAAAGATCAACGGTTTGACCTCAGAAGTAATTCTGAAACCCTTCAGCAGCTCTAATGAATCGTGCCCCATTCCCTTCACCATCTTATACCCACTTGGTTCAGGACACGGTCTATTTGTGTCAGTCCCCACTAGGCTGACTACGTCACACCTAGCCCAAGTAGTGTCTTTCTCGTCCTTTGGATTTCTAATTACTCTCATGTATTTAAGAGACTCGCACTCTAAACATGATATGCTCTGGCCAGAGGCTTTGAGTAACAATCCGACGATAGGCCTGGGTATACATCTCCTCGCAAGGAGTGGTGAATCCTTTGTAGGCTGCTCAAACATCTTCGGGCACTTCGGCTTATACCCAATCATCCTAGGTCCACACCTCCTAGGAGATGCTTGCTTAAGATGTTAAAGTATAAGTCTCCATGACCAAGATGACTTGAACACCGCAAGTCAAAGGAACATCGCACTTAAGCTGCAGTAAGAACTTCATTGACATATCTATATAGATTACCATATGAAGTTTTACAGCTAGTCACTCCAATGAACTAGTTCCCTTAACTAGCATCCATGTTTATCTCCGGACATCCAAATGTCACCAGCCAGTGAGAATCAGCTGATTAGAGAATAACCCATGCTAGTCTCAACAGAATTGATAATGTCCGTTTTTATCAATTCATCGACTAGGGATATTTTCAATACTTCACAATTGCACATTTAGAGATAATCACTAGTTGTGATCCCATCACAAATTCTCTTATGCTGTGAATTGTATTGCGGACATTCAGTAGATGAGTTTAAGATCCCAATCAAATACACAAACATGTATACTCAAATAGTGAATTATCATTTATTAAAATGAATATTTACAATCATAAGGCGATTGCCTTAGGACACTTCTCTCATGTCACTAACAGACTCTACCTGGGCGACTCTCCTCCGTGTCCCAGCCAAAATCTCAGCAACTCCATCTTCTGTTCCTGTTGACTCTTCGGCTTTGGTTTCTCAGAACAATAACAAACCTCCACCTCGTAAGGGTGGCAAAGGACGTCCTTGGTGTGATCATTGTCACCGACCAGGACACACGATTGATAAATGTTGGAGTCTCCATGGTCGACCTCCGCGTGCTGCTCAGATCGCCCAAAGTCCTGTCACTTCTTCAGCTTCCACTTCACAACTAACTCCGGCTCCGACTCCACAGCCTTCCTATGATGACTTTCTGAAATGGTATGAGGATCGACGGGATTCTAATTCCCTTGCTATCGTTACACAAGCTGGTAATTCCTTTGCTGGCATATCTCGCTCTTCGAGTCCTTGGGTACTTGACTTTGGGGCCACCGATCATATCACCGGTAATAGATCTCTTTTTTCCTCGTTATCTACTTTCGGTTATTTACCCTTTGTCACCATGACAAATGGTTCTCAAACTCAGTCCCAAGGTGTTGGTAGTGTTCATTCTTCTCCATCTCTTCCCATTAAGAATGTTCTTTATGTCCCTGGTGCTCCCTTTAATTTATTATCAATAAGTCAGCTTACTCGGTCTCTTGATTGTGTCATCTCGTTTACTAAATCCTCTGTTTCATTGCAGGACCGGAATACGGGGAGGATGATTGGCTTCGGATGTGAGGCTCATGGTCTATATCGACTTCACCAAAACTCTTTCATTGGTACAACGGCGGCATCTCCACTTGTGATTCATGCTCAGTTAGGACATCCTGGTCTCGATAAGTTAAAACAATTACATCCTAGTCTATCTCACTTAAAGTCTTTATCTTGTGAGTCATGTCAGTTAGGTAAGCATGTACGTAGTTCGTTTTCTCCTCGCATTATAAATCGGGCTATGTCTCCCTTTGCTTTGGTTCATTCCGATATTTGGGGTCCAAGTCGTGTTACCTCTACATTGGGGTCACGATATTTTGTTACTTTTATAAACGATTTCTCCCGTTGTTCTTAGTTATATCTGATGAAGGATCGATCCAAACTATTTTCTATTTTTCCAATCTTTTTTTAATGAAATAAAAACACAATTTGGTATCCCTCTCCGATCCTTGCAGAGTGATAATGCACGTGAGTATCTATCTACTCCGTTTCAGACCTTCTTGGCAACTCACGGCATATTACATCAGAAGTCTTGTCCGCATACTCCTCAACAGAATGGAGTTGCAGAACGCAAAAATTGTCATTTTCTAGAGACCACCCGGGCTCTTCTCCACCACTCTCATGTTCCTCTACGGTTTTGGGGAGAAGCCGTACTTACTGCATGTCATCTTATCAATCGCATGCGTTCCTCTACTTTACAGGGTCAAATACCTTATCATATACTGTATCCAAATCAGTCCCTTCATCCTTTACCACCTAGGGTCTTTAGTTCTACATGTTTTGCTCATGCTCTTGATCCTGGAATTGATAAACTCTCTCCTCGGTCGCATAAATGTGTTTTCCTTGGGTACCCACGGTCTCAGAAAGGGTACAAGTGTTATTCCCCTACTCTCCGTCGGTATTTCATCTCTGCTGATGTCACGTTCTTTGATTCGGTTCCTTTCTTTGGGCCTTTAGAATCGTCTTCCGAGTTTCCTTCTTCTGTGCCTGTATCAGTCTTTTATCCTCCGGAGGACTCTCTATCACCTCCAGCTCCAATTTCTCCTCCGTTGCAGGTTTATCAGCGTCGTCCTAAGCCAGCTTTGCCGCCAGCCATGGGATCATCTCTGGAGCTAGATCCTACACCCCTTCCTCCGGTCGAGTCGCCTGAATCTGATATTCCCATTGCACTTCGGAAAGGTATACGTTCCACTCGTAATCCCTCTCCACATTATGTATCTATGAGTTACCATCATCTTTCTCCTTCCTATTATTCTTGTCTTTCCTCTTTGTCGTCTGTTTCTGTTCCGAAGAATGCAGGAGATGCATTTGCCCACCCGGGATGGAAACAGGTTATGCTGGACGAAATGAGTGCTTTACGGAGCTGTGGGACTTGGGACCTCGTTCCTCTACCACCAGGAATGTCGTTGGTTGTCGATGGATATATACGGTGAAGATTGGTCCAGACGGAACGGTTGATCGACTTAAAGCTCGTCTCGTTGCTAAAGGTTATACTCAGGTCTTCGGATTGGATTATGAGGACACATTTTCTCCTGTTGCCAAGATGTCTTCTATACGCTTACTCATGTCCATTGCTGCGATTCAACACTGACCTCTATATCAGTTGGACATCAAGAATGCATTCTTACATGGTGACCTGCTCGAAGAAGTCTACATGGAGCAACCTCCGTATTTTGTTGCTCAGGGGAGTCTTCTGGTCTTGTGTGCCGCTTGCGAAAATCTTTATATGGTCTCAAACAGTCACCCAGAGCATGGTTCGGTAGATTCAGTATTGTAATTCAACAGTTTGGCATGGCTCGAAGCGATGCTGACCATTCTGTCTTTTATCGCCACTCATCTACTGGTTGCATCTACCTAGTGGTTTATGTTGATGATATTGTCATCACGGGTAGTGATCATCTTGGGATCTCACAAGTGAAACAACATCTTTTCAAACATTTTCAGACAAAGGATCTCGGCAGACTCAAATATTTCTTGGGGATAGAAGTAGCATAGTCCAGAAATGGGATCATTATATCCCAAAGAAAGTATGCAATGGATATTCTAGAAGAAACAAAAATGTTAAACTCAAAGACAGTTGACAACCCTATGGATCCTAATATCAAGCTCTTGCCAAATCAGGGGGAGCCTCTACCAGATCCTAAACGATACAGACGATTAGTAGGGAGACTAAGTTATCCTACTGTTACTCGTCCAGATATCTCATTCGCAGTAAGTGTAGTAAATCAGTTTCTCAACTCTCCATGTAAAGAACAGTGGGATGCTGTAATTCGCATTGTTCGATATATCAGAGGCGCTCCAGGAAAGAGTCTTTTGTACGAAGATAAATGACATACTCGAATCATAGGATATTCTGATGCAGATTGGGCAGGATCTCTCAGTGATAGGAGATCTACTTCTGGTTTTTGTATATTTATCGGAAGTAACCTTATTTCTTGGAAAAGCAAAAAGCAGAATGTTGTGGCAAGATCCAGTGCAGAGGCAGAATATCGAGCTATGACTATAGCCAGTCAAGAGCTTATATGGCTTAAACAGTTGCTCCTGGAGTTAAAGTTTGGAGATGTCACATAAATGTCACTTATATGTGATAACCAGGCCGCCATGCATATCGCTTTAAATCCAGTTTTTCATGAGAGGACAAAGCATATTGAAATCGACTGTCACTTCGTCAGAGAGAAAGTCATATCTGGAGAAATATCTACTAGTTTTGTTAACTCACATGATCAGCTAGCAGATATATTTACTAAGTTACTGAGAGGTCCTCGAATTGACTACATATGTAACAAGCTAGGTGCATATAATTTATATGCTTTAGCTTGAGGGGGAGTGTTAGAATATCCTAAATATTAGGGATAAGTATTGATTTATTATCCTAAATATTAGGGATAAGTATTGATAGGATTTGATTTATTCCTTTGAAAAGGTCCTAGTTTTTTTATATAAATAAGGCTAATCTTTGTATCTCTTGTATCACATAATAATTATCAAATAACAGAGATAAACACATTGACTGAGCTGAGTTTCCTTGAAATGAGAAGAACTCACAATTCCATAAAATTTTAAATACCACTATCTGGATTCCTATTTGGCTCTATAACTAGAATTTTTTAATCTATATACCATGTGTTCCTTGCCATGTTCCTTGAAAGATTCTACTTGCTTCATGTAAATTTCCTCTCCTAAAGCTTTATTCACATCCATCTAATGTAGTTCTAAGTTAAAATAAGCTACTAAGGCCATGATGGTCCTAAAGGAGTTCTTGGAGGTACATGAGAAGATGTTTCATGATAATCTATTCCCTCCCTTTGAGTAAAACCTTGAGCTACGAATTTAACTTTAAGCGTTTCCATTTGACATTTAGAATTTTTTTTGTCTTACAAAACACATTTGCTACTGATGGGTTTGTAATTTTCTAGTGATTCCACAGTTCGCATACACCATTATATGCCATTAAATGCAATTCTTCTTTCTCTACTATGTTTCTGATTTGGGGCTATTAAGGGCATTATCATATGATATTAGATCAAGATCACTACCAATATCAAAATCACGCTCACAAATAAAAATACTAATCATTAGAAATGTCTTGTCTTATAATTCTCATGGATATTTTTAATTGTGAATTAGGTAATTTTTTATATTGTGGTTGATCACTAAATTATGATTTTAAATATTTTGTTCATTAATCTTAGAATATTTAGAATATTCAAATATGTGAATAGTTCTCTTATCTATCACCAGCATAGGGGTGGAAATGTGCTTGTGTGACTTAGAATCTTCAATTGTCGTCTTCTCAGATGCGACTAACATATTAGATGCAATAATGATGTCATTCTTCAGAAATTTAGCATATCGAGGTTTAACAATCTTATGTCTCTAGAGAATATAAAAATATATACCAGTTGGATACCCTATAAATTAGCATTGAGTAGTTCTAGACTGGATCTTTCTCTCGTTGAGATTATAAGTTTTTACCTCAACATGATAACTTCAAACTTAAAAAATTGTAAAAGCTAGGCTTCTTACCAATTTATATTTAAAAGGCGTTTAGGTCCAAATTCATCTGGTCAGTTAAGGACAAGGGAGTTCCAAAAGCTTTACTCAAGAGAAATTCAGGTAATTTTAGCGCAGCCGATATGCACATCATATCTTTAAGTGTGTGATTTTGCCTTTTGCCACACCATTTTGTTCAAGAATACTAGGCATGGCAATTACGCACTTATCTCACACTCTTACAAGTATTTAACAAATGGTCCACTTTGTTGTTCAATCATATCATATTTGTTAATAATACACACCTGTTTGGTAGATTGTATTAAGGTTTCTTAGTTGTTTCTCTACCTCAACTTTAAATATTTTAAGTTTTACAAGGCTTATTCATATTTTCTTTAATCAAATAAAATTATCCATAATGTAGGGAATAAAAAGGTAATAATATCAAATAAAAATGTCCACATACAGGAGGATGATACGCATCTTTGGTAGATATTACTGAGGGAGTCGGCTATTGACAAAGGATTATCATCTAGTTTTGTCTTCTATAATTCACTATGTTTGGCGAGCAAGGAATAATAATTTTTTGGGGAGGGACAACTAGATATTGAGTGGATATTTAGGAGTGTGCTAGCACATGTACGATCACTAAAGGTATACTCTGATTTAATGCTATGCAAACATAAGTAGCCTCCAAGGATGAGGGATAGTTGATTATGGCGATTGGGCTTGCCTAATTCTAGTTGCACACATTTTTCTTTGAATTTAATGTATTTTTATTTATCCAAAAAAAAGGTAATAAAATATCTACAACTGCATATGGTAGAAGAAAGACGTCCATAAGTATTAGTGCACCTTTATTTTGTTTCTTGGTCATCTCACCTCGGGATTCTTCACATATCTCTTCATCAACAAAATGTAGAGGAGGTAAAATGTTTTTCTTTATGACCTAGATGCTTAAAGATTTTTTCTTTAATTTTAGCCCTTTTGGATACAACATTTTCAATATTGAAACAATATTGAATGTTTGTGGAGGATAAATATAATTTATAAAAATTATCAGTCAAGACAAAACTCTCAATTACCTCAGAATTAACAAGAAACTTAGCCACTCCACCACTAATATGAAAATAGTAACCAAAAGTTTATCCAAAACAGAGTGAAATCAAGTTTTTTTTCTAAATGATGTATAGAAAGGTTTTATCTAATACACAACTAAAACTAGACTCTAACTTTAACTTATCAATCCCCATAAGCTTCACTTATACTTTGTTTATGAAATGTAAAGTCATAACAATGTTAATAGGTGAATCCCTATCTAACCACCATATGTTATATGATCTTGAACTAGATTGGATCCGTAACCTCTTGGGATACAATATGCCTCACTAAAGAAGGTGTTTCTGATGTTCGTGATCTCAAAGCCTGGAATTCTGCACTTCTGTGCCGGACTCTGAAATTTACAACGTAAAAAGGACTCTTTATGGGTGAAATGGATACATCACAAATATCTTAGCCAAACTACTATATGGGAATGGCAAGGCAAGGACTTTGATTCAGCATTGATCAAGAGGTTACTCCATTTCCGAGCTACACTGCAAATCCAGGCACCTGCAGCCTATGAAGCCTTGAGACCAAGGGCACCATCAAAGTGTAGGCAAAGGTGGTGTGGAAATCCTACCTTATGCCCAAGCACCGGTACACTTTATAGCTGATGGCTCATGGACTGTTGGGCACTAAAGACAGGTTTGTTGAGGTAATTTATGGTCCGGAGTGACCATGAGTTTTGATGTTTGGGCAAAGGGGTTAAGTTAGATTTTTCCTTGTATACTAATATGTGTAATTGAGTGTGCATGATTGCAGGCTTACACATATTAACTTGGCTGGATGACTTCGGTATGGTGAAGGGTTGTATGAAGACAAGCTGGAGGCTTGTGTGCACCCGAGGAACCTTAGTATAGTAGGGATGATGAGCCAAGAGGCGCGGACTTCGAGGCATACGTGAATGGTGACATGGAGACAAGCTGGAGGCTTGTGTGCATCCGAGGGACGAGGGCCGAAGATGAAGAGGGCGCGAAGACAATAGTCAAGGCTGCTGGTGAAGAGTCAGCAAGTCATGAAGGGACAAGAGCCGAGGGAGGAGGACTCCAAGGGCAAGCCGGGAAGTGGACTTCAAGGGCACACGTGAAGGGTGGTATGGAGGCAAGCCAAGGGAAGACTTGTGTGCGCATCCGAGGGACGATAGTCGGTGGAAGAAGACTTCAAGGGGCAAGCCAAGAGAGTGTACCTGAAGGCACGCGTGGAGGAGGGTCAACGGAGTGAGTAGGAGTGTTCTTGTAAGCTGGGCAGTCGACTGGGGATTGTCCAGTCGACTGCCAAAACTCACAGTGTGTATTTGACCCTGGACCAGTCGACTGCTCAGGGAACAGTCGACTGGTGTGTAGCAGAATTCGAACGTTGGGGTTGTCAGCGGTCGAATCTGAGTAGGGGCAGTCAACTGCCCTAGGAGCAGTCGACTGCTAGCGGAGGTTTCCAGCCTGAGTTCTATTTAAAGAGAACTCGGTTTGGGCTGGGGTTCTTGGTGAAATCTGCTTGGATAGAGTAGATTAGTAGTCTTTGGTGCTCAGATTTTGTCTAGGTGTTGTGGCGAGGTTTCTCCACCCACAAGGAGCGACAAGGGCTAGCCGGAGGTCATCCAGGGAGTGATCTACCGAAGGATTCTTGGATTAGTCACCCTTAGGGGTGGATACCAAGTAAATCGGTATTGTTAGCGTTGTTTGTGTTTATTATTATTGTTTCCGCTTGCGCACACTAACAACGTAGGTAGAAGAATCGAAGAAGTGCTATTCACCCCCCTCTAGCAACCGACATCGATCTAACAAGGTTGGTATATGAGATGGACAAGGTCTATCCTCTTTGTAGGCAAGCAGATGAAACACTGGATCATCTCTATTTTGCTTCCCCGATCTGCAAGATGTTATGGGACAAGGTGCGGCATTGATTGTGTATGTGGCAATTGATGTCCACTCACAAGCAACTACTAAGAGTATTTCATAGGAACATACGTAGTCTGGCAACTGACCCATCCGGAAACATACGTAGTCTGGCAATTGACCCATCCGGATTGACTTTAACTATGAATACCCATTTGCATCTAATAGTTTGCTTTCCTAAAGGTAGATCAACCAAATCCCAAGTATCATTATCATCCAAGACTTTTATTTCCTCTATCATTGCATCTCTCCAGCCAGGATAAGATATGACCTCACGGACATTTTTAAGAATAGAAATAGAGTCAAGTGAAGCAATAAAAGAGCAAAAAAAAAAGATGACAAATCGTTATTAAAAACAAAAGAAGAGATAGGATAAATACACTAGCTTTTACCTTTACGTAATGCAATAGGAAGATCATCATTTGGAGTTGGATCTGATGACAAAGTAGTAGGTACAGGACATAAATTAAGAGGTTGACGCCTAGAGTACACTTGAACAATAGAAGACTTGACAAGAGCTGGTTCCGAGATAGGTGTGGAGGATGTGATAGAAATATACCTTTTTTTACTCCTCATAACTTCAATGCCAAGAAATACTTTAGCACCCTTAAGTCTTTTGTACGAAACTGAGTAAGAATGAAAGATTTAAGAGATGAAATTCTATAGTATCACTTCTAGTGATAACAATATCATCTATATACACAACTAATAGAATAATACCAACTCCTGACTGCTTGTAGAACACAAATGATCAGACTTGTTTTTGTCATACCAAATTTTTCAACAACCTGACTAAATTTTTCAAAACAAGCACGAGAACTCTGTTTCAAACCATACAATGATTTCCAAAGATGACAAACTCATCCTATCTCCCCCTGAGCAAGAAAACCAGGAGGTTGCTCCATATACACCTCCTTGAAGATCACCATGAAAAAAAGCATTTTTGATATCAAGTTGATGTAAAGACCAATGATGAGTAATAGCTAGTGAAATAAATAATTGAACAGATGCCAACTTTGCAATAGGAGAAAAAGTATCAGAATAATCCACACTATAGGTTTGAGCATAGCCCTTAGCAACAAGACGAACTTTTAGTCTGGCAATTGACCCATCCGGATTGATTTTAATTGTGAATACTCATTTGCATCCAATAGCTTGTTTTCTTGAAGGTAGATTAACCAAGTCCCAAGTATCATTATCATCCAAGGCTTTCATTTCCTCTATCATTGCATCTCTCCAACCAGGATGAGATATGACCTCACTGACATTTTTAGGAACATAAATAGAGTCAAGTGAAGTAATAAAAGAGCAAGAAGAAGACGATAAGCCATTATTAGAAACAAAAAAAAGATAGGATAAGTACACTGCCGTTTACTTTTACGTAATGCCATAGGAAGATCATCATTTAGAGTTGGATCTGATGACGAAGTAGTAGGTGCAGGACATAAATTAGAGGTTGACGCCTGTACTACACTTGAACAATAGGAGGCTTGACAAGAGTCAGTTCCGAGATAGGTGTTCTTTCACTAAGATTTCGAATAACTGTCCCGAATTCAAGTTGATTATGTTTCGCTTCTTCCTCGAGAAAGATAATCAAACAATTCCCAATCATGGTCCTTGCGGATCGGATCTGTCACGCCCCGAGACCAAAGGAGCCGTTGATCTAATATAAAATCAGACAGCATCTCCCCTGTACGACAGACAATTTAGACACACATACAACACACGCAGTATAATAGTTGGCCTCAGGCCTCAAAGCAAAATATGTAATAGAGGAAAATAAGTGCATTCAGAAATAAAACGGTAAAGCTCACCTAAGCTGCCCTCTGGGTAGGCGCGCAGTAAAATAACAACCATAAAGTCCAACAGATGACTCAAAAATACAATACCGCAACAAATGAATCACGATACAAGTCCACGATATAAAACGAATACAGACCAAAGAGTATGATGTAAAAGAAACAAAACTACGCGGAAGCACCCATCACTGGAGTCGTAGGGACCTGGAACTGGCAACTGGGCTCCCCCTAGCGACCTATCAACCTGGAAACAAAAACATTGTGACTGGTGATGAGTCCAAGTGGATTATGCAGGTATAGAGAAAAATATGTATAACATAATAAATAGCTGAATAAACTATACAGAAAAAACAAGATACAGTCTCAACAGAAATATCAGAATATACTGAAAGTACCAAATGAATGTACATGCTAAAATCAGTCTATCCTAATCATAAAATGGCTCGTATCATACGAGCAGGTGAAGGGTCATCAATACCCAAAATCATATAATAACTCCTGTATATGCATGTCAAACATATACAGCAAACAAATGCAGCAAGCACAATCAAATGCTCAATGCATCATATGTACATGATGCAATGACATGGTCACCCCTGATGCCAGTCAAGCCACCGAGACATGTCATATTTGTCGGTCGAGTGGGTAGGGTTGTGACACTGTACGCACTTTGCCATCACTGTTCCTAAGTGACCGAATAGACAGGATGCTGGCGGGGGATCACCTCCTACCCCAAGTCATATGGGGGAGCGTCGCTCTCATCTCCTCTGAGCTATGGGAAGAGAAGGGATCCCTGCCTGCTACTACGCTCTGGAACCACTACCCTTGAGCGGCAAAGCAGAGCAGCGTAGAGCAACTGCACACACCTAACAGTATCCACTAACCTATCAGTGTCCGTGTGTGTAAATCATGTATTGGACGATAAGTTTAACCATAAGGGAGTCGTTGATCGTCGGCATGCAACAGTGCAGGGATGGTGCATGACTCTAACACATGCAACCCTTCCCAGTTATCATACATAACTCAACCTAATATGCACAGGTCGATCACATGAACTTAACCATCATGCATCTAGATACACATGCAAGTATAATTAGAAATCAATCCATGCAGATATAAGGTGACATGCCTCTATATCTACACACACATGCATACATGAACACTATACAGAGTTATATATCAAATATAGAGACTGTATAGACAGAAATTTGATCATCTCAAAGATCGAGCAAGATAACAACGGTAGCAGATATAAGGTAAATAAGAACCTACTGCATATGTATAAATATTCATGCATAAAGATAACATGGATTTAAAAGCAAACAAGCAAGAAGCACCCGCCTCCGATGTAGGTGCTCGTAGTGATGGAAAACCTCTTGTCCAGAGAAATTCGCAGTGAAATAACCAAGTCAGTGTTCTGTATCAAGGGACATAGTATAAGCTATCATAACAAGTGATACTAACTAGACTAGATACCAAGTCGTATTTGGATTAACTCAACAATCGATATTACATCTAATCTCTTTATTTACCCAACTGACTGAAACCCAACCAGATCAGATCGATTGGGATAGATGATTAGATCTAACTCTAACCAATCCATACCCTAATTAGATTAGGGTTCCTACGCTCATGTATGGTTTATGGATTGATCGACAACCAAACCTAGCATCATCCTCTTCCCAATCCAAACCAAATGGCAACTTGGATGCTCACGGTAGAAAAGAGAATCAAAGGAACATACAAAACCCAGCTCTATCTCAACTCACAGTAAGTTACACGAGCAAACCGAGGACCAAAATCCAGTACACTCCTCCAAAACCAAACCACACTCCATGACACACACACAACACTACTCTGCACACATAAATAGAGCTAACTAAGGGAACACTCCCAGATCCCTCACGGCAAAGAAAAGAATTAGACATGAACAGAATTGTGCAAGACAACAACCCACAACATGAGAAAAGCACTAGCCAAAACCCAAAACCCAAAACAGGATAATTTAATTCCAAAACAGCTGATTACTACAACATTCCTGATCAGCATTCCTACCAAATCCCTAGCTCATGGTAAGGTTCTACAATCGGGTCTACAATCTGATCGAAATCTACAGCTAACCCCCAGAATCAAGAGCAGATTAAATACCAAAGCCACTCATCCACAATCGACCCAAACAACTCAGATCCTACACAATAAAACCAATACCACAGATCCTTACCTCAAGCAGCTCACGGCAACATAATGTAAACTTAAAGATCACAATTCAACATGGACAAATGCTCATGGTGCTCACCCCACGCTGTGGAGAACCGTGAACCCCAAAACCAAAAGCTCACAACAGCTAAATCGAACCTATTTATCCAGAAGTCACAAATCAGAATCAAGTTTCAAGACAAACAAATCTAAAACTTACTTGCCTTCACAATCTCAATCCAATCACAAGATGTTGTTCTAAGCTATTAATACCGATCTAACAGATGGCATCCCAAGGCATCCAATATTGGTACCGAAATAGCCAATTCTTACCTCGAACAGAACTCTACGCACAGGGCTAAACGGACTGGATCTACCATCGCAAGGAAACTCCAACAAGACTCTTCTTCTCTCCCCAAGGCGATCTCCGCAAGACCATAGTAGTTGTCGTAGTAGAAAAACGACACCACCACGGTGGAGGGTCGGCAACAACCTGCGTGCCCTAGCCCTGCCCATCGTCGGCGCTTGAAAGATCGGAAAGATGAGGGATTGTCGGTGGCCAGCTCAGAACTCCATCGATTGGCTGCACTCCAATGGAGAGGTGAGGGTCAATGATCGTGGAGACGCAGAAGAATAGTAGAGGTGGCTTCGGAGAAATCGAAGGAGTAGAAGGAGTCGCTCGTGTGATTGGGTTGCGATCGGTCGAGAAAAGAAAACATATAGAGTGGTTATTTTTCAATTTAGCCTATGAACTATAACAATCCATTGCAGCTCCTAAGAGCCATGGCTTTTTTTGCAACCAGCCCCTCCGACTCTTGAAAATCCAACAACAACCCTTTATGTATAGGGTTTTACTCATTTTAACCCCTACAAACTTCGGGTTCCACCTAATTAAACCGCTAAAATTTCGTTCGTAGGCCCGGAGACCTTAAAAAAATTTCTAAAAAATTTATTCTGGACCAGAGTAAAGTGTCGTATTTAACAGGATCATTGTATAGGATAAAAAAAAAGAAACTCTAGATAGATAATGTGATAGAATATACCAATAAATCATCGTCCCTCTGAGAAGTCGGGATAAGTGAGGATGGGAAATAAGGTGTGTCTTCCATGAATGTAACATCAATTGAGATAAGATATTTGTTAATACTGGGACAATAACACTTTTAACCTTTCTGAAGACGAGAATAACTAAGGAAGATACACTTCAAAGACTTGGGATCTAATTTAGTAACATATGGATGAATATCCCAAACAAAACAAGTTCTACCAAATATCCTAGGGTTAACAGGATATAATGACTTATTGGGAAACAAAATTTTATAAGGGATCTCACCATGAAGAATAGAGATGACATGCGATTAATGAGAAAACATGTGGCAGAAACCACATCTGCCCAAAAAGACTTGGAAATATTTATTTGAAATAAAAGGGCTGTGTAGCTTCAAAAAGATATCTATTCTTACGTTCAACCACGCCATTTTGGGATGGAGTATGAACACAAGTCGTTTCATGAAGCATACCATTCTGACCCATATAAGATTGAAATAGACTGGATATATATTCTTTGGCATTATCACTTAGCAAAGTATGGATGAACGTACTGAATTGAGTTTAATCTCGGCACAAAAAGCGCAAAATAGAGAAAATAATTCAAAATGATTTTTCATTAAATATAACCAAGTTACACAAGAATAATCATCCACAAAAGTAACAAAATACCTAAAATCAGGTTTAAACAAAATAGGATAAGACCCCAAATATTAGAGTGAACTAACTCAAAATGAATTATAACACGTTTATTTACCCTTGGACTCGAACTATGATGGTGATGTTTTGCAAACTGACATGACTCACAATCCACTGAAGACACCCTACTATGTTATGGACAAAGCTTCTTGAGCAAAGGACGAGATGGATAACCTAACCTACAATGATCTCGAAAGGAAAAGTTACACTTGAGCAAGCAAAGGATCTTGGGACAAGTGGGTCAAGAATGTAGAGGCCTCCAGACTTATGTTTTTTACTGATAATCTTCTTCGTCAAGGGATCCTGAAATAAATAATGATAGGGAAAAAAATGAAATGCAACAGTTAAGATTATGAGTTAATTGACTAACAGAGAGCAAATTAAAGGTTAAATTAGGTAAATGTAAGACAAAAGATAGAGAAAGCAAAGGAGTAGGATTGATAGTGCTAGACCCATGAACACGAGATGAAGACCCATCAGCTAATGTAACAATAGGAGTGTTAGATTTTGGCGAAAAAGTAGAAAAGAGACTAGAATTACCTGTCATATGATCATAGCCCAGAATCAATGACCCATTTAGAGAATGTGGAAACAAAACATGTGTCATGGATGATATTGTTATCACTGGAAGTGATATTATGGGGATTTCATCTCTTAAATCTTTCATTCTTACTCAATTTCATAGAAAAGACTTAGGGGTGCTAAAGTATTTCTTAGGTGCTGAAGTTATGAGGAGTAAAAAAGGTATATTTCTATCTCAAAGAAAATATGTTCTCGACTTATTGACCGAGACAGAAAATTAGTGGCAAAGCCTTGTAGTACTCCAATAACTTAGAATGTGGACCTCACAGTAGATGGAGAACTATTTGAACATTTAGAGAGATATTGAAGGTTAGTTGGGAAGTTGAATTATCTTACCGTGACTCGTCTAGATATTGCATATTCGGTTAGTGTTATTAGTCAGTTTATGTCATCTCCAACAATTCATCATTGGATAATGCTAGAGCAAATTTTGTGTTACTTGAAGTCACCACCCGGATGGGGTATCATATTTAAAAATCATGAGCACACTCATATTGAATGTTTTTAGATGCAGATTGGGCAGTTCTAAAATGGATAGAAGGTCTACTTCAGGTTATTGAATTTTTGTTGGAGGAAATTTAGTCTCGTGGAAGATTAAAAAGCAAAACGTTGTGTCATGATCTAGTGCAGAGTCAAAATATAGGGCTTTGACACAGTCTGTGTGTGAAATAATGTGGATATATCAACTGTTGACTGAAGTAGGACTTAAAATTTCAGTATCAGCAAAACTGTAATGTAATAATCAAGCTGTTATTCACATTGCATCATATCCTGTGTTTCATGAGCAAACTAAGCGCATTGAAATTGTTATCATTTTGTTCGTGAAAAAAATTCAACGAGGCTTATCACTACAAGATTTATAAAAATTGGAGAACAATTAGGGGCATCTTCACAAAAGCTTTAAATGGGGTTTGGGTTGATTATCTTTGTAACAAGTTGAGCATGATTAATATCTATGCTCCAACTTGAGGGGGAGTATTAGCTGTATAAATATATATTCTAATTTGTATTTTACTTAAAATATAAATTACTCCCTAGAATAGAATCCTAATTATTTCCTATAATAGATTCCTAACTTTGTATATAAATAGGTCTAACATCTCTTAATATGTAATTAAGAATTTTTTTGTTTATAATTGGCACCAAAGATAGGTTGGTCTATGAGATGGACAAGGTCTGTCCTCTTTGTAGGCAAGCAGATGAAACACTGGATCATCTCTATTTCGCTTGCCTGGTCAGCAAGATGTTATGGGACAAGGTGCGACATTGATTGTGTATGCGGCAATTGATGTCCACTCACAAGCAACTACTAAGAGTGTTTCATAGGAACATT
Source organism: Boesenbergia rotunda (assembly GCA_024364735.1). Lineage (NCBI taxonomy): Eukaryota > Viridiplantae > Streptophyta > Magnoliopsida > Zingiberales > Zingiberaceae > Boesenbergia > Boesenbergia rotunda. The sequence continues at coordinate 66,384 of JAGFNQ010004948.1, forward strand.
CGTGGTATTGGTGACCTAACAAAAGCAAGGTTTTGGTCATGTCTTGTACGGTTTTTCTTCTTTGGCAAGCTAGGAACAAGTGCCTACATGAGGGGCTGTCCCGAATGTACATAGCATGTTCCTAAAGATACAAACTGATGTGTCTCAATTCTTAGACGCCCCCTAGGCGTATCCTCTATAATATTCTATTTTAGTAATGTATTATCTTCTCCAAAAACAAAAAAGATTGGATTCGTAACCGACAAGGGCAAAAGAGTTAACTTGAGCATTCTCTCTTTTCTTTAAGCAGTTTTAAACTTAAGCAAACACTTCTTTTGTGGCCTTGGTCTTTTACAAAAGAAACACTTGATACTCTTCTTGTTTATTGTGGTTGAATCACTTGTCTTAATATTTTGACCATTCCTATGCTTGATATTTTGAATTTGTTTGTAATCTTTGGGGTGAATTTCTTGAGGTGAATGGTACTCTTTAAATGATTTAGTTTAGGTTGAGATATAACCAACACACTCTATTTTTCCTTGATTTTTCTTCCTCATAGATGAGCTTAGAAGTGTAAGATCATTTAAACACCAGGATTTAATCAACACATTATGTGTTAGGACCGGTGCGTATGGATGACCAGATAGCTTGAGAGGGGTGAATAATAATTCTACCTGCAAATGACAGTGTAAGATCATTTAAACACCAGGACTTAATCAACACATTATACGTGTTAGGACCAGTGTGTATGGATGACCAGATAGCTAGTAGTCATTTTACTCTTGCTAATGCCTTAAAAGATCACACAAATCAAGTTATGCAACAGAAATAAAAACATAAGAAATTAATACATACTAATCGTTAACACATGTATGTAACATGATTTGAAACCTTCCGAAAGCCCACTATCTTTCTCCTTCGTAGATAACCTCTAGAGGTGGAGAAACATCTTACAACAAACTTTACAATAAAGAGCTACAAGAATTACAACAGAATAAGAATCAAATCATTAGGATAATCAATATTTTGCCAGCCTTCAAACGCCCCCTTTCTTCTTTTTTTTTTTCCTTCGAGCTTCACTTATTGTTCTATTGCTCTATCACCAGTCAAGGTTGGATCCGCTATTAGTTTATTGGAATCCACCATTAGTCAATTGCCTCCAGGTCATCAAACCATTGCAGTGCAACTTTGTTAGGCCAATGGCTACTTCCGGTTTTCCTGCTATAGCATCAATCAAATGACTACAGATTAGATGATGCAGCCATGAATTAATTTTTTATTAGCGGGCTGATTAGCTTGAGTTGGCTCCTTTCGAAGCAACTTACCAGTCAACTAGAATCATCTTCAGTTGACTAGAGCTCCAACTATGATTATTCCAATAATCAAATCTCTGTGTAAATTAAAGATTACACTCTTTCAAGGATGCATATCTTTCAATTCTCGCATATCTCACAAAAACTTACCTTTCACGGCTTGATTTCACCACTGAGGTCGTCTCCCACTAGATTATTTGTCCCTTAGTTGCATCGAGTTCACAGTTCACTCCATATGTCATGCTTTATTATTTACTTGCATAGTTTGCCTTCTTCCAACTATCACCAATGTTGCGCCTTTTGCTCATTCTAAAACCCTTAAGAAGTCTTATTATATCCTTCTTTGATCTCTAGTGGCCCTCAAGCCACTAATCCAACTAACTTGGTCGCACGAAGTCATGCTTCATGAGCTGCTCCAACACCACATCAATCCTTTACGTCGTGCAATCCCTCGGATGCCTCATGCAACTTTCTTCGAACTTTATCAAACCTTCAATCCATTCAATTGTTGCCTTGGTTGCACCAAGTCATCATCCACACTTGACCTTGTCAAGTCAAGAGTTCCTCAAGCTCCATTTGTGTCCTAGCAACTTTCTGCACAACCTAAAATATATATTAATTAGAAATTCAAATCCTAATTCAAATCCTTTGCACAAATATCAAAAACCCCAAGGTTCAACCACTTAGAGTAAGATTGCACAAACAATAGGTTGTCTTGATTTGAGAAAATTAGGGTGGTAGAGAATTAAGAGCATTGATGAATGCAAATTTATCAAAGAGATCAAATCATCAGATTTAATGTTGGTTTGAATGTGGACCATTTTGAAAATATAATCCTTGACGCTACCCACATTTTTATATTGTTACTACCAATTCACTTAGAGGTTTACCACCTTTATACTTTATCAGATATACAATACCTAGGGTTCTTGCTATTTCACAACCAGGGATACCGCATAATAATCCTATCAAATTAATTTCCCAAGAGTATGTAAACACAAATGACTGAATCTCTCCCGCATAACATAATTCCCTTTGAAATAATTTTTTTTATCAATATAAGATTTAGAAGCCTTATTTTATGGTAAAGCAAAATTAATATCAATCATGTCAAGGCCAAATTCTATATTATCTTTACATTTATGTTAACTGGAACTAGCCGGACCTCAACTGTATTATTGTTCACACGAAAGGAGACTATCAAAATAACAATCAATATTCAATATCACACACAAAATGTGAACATCAATAATATTATGTTAGATAAAATATAGCTACCATATTTATAGAAAATAGTTGCAAATTTTCCTTTGAGATAAAAATGTAATATGCTAATGAGTTACTCCACTGTGAAATTAACAAGATGAGTTCTCATGACATTCAAAGTTTTCATTACCTTGGATAGAAAAATATTAAAGCTTATGAACTTATTGTAATATTTCATACAATTCTTCTAATTGTATCAAGTAAAATACCTTCAGAGACTAAGTCATACAATACAATTGATTGCCGCCACATAGATATAAGATATGCAATATTGATTGTCGCCATGTAGATCCAAAATAAGCAATATTGATTGTCACCATGTGAATTAATAAAGATATTTGCCTAACAAGGACAACTTAGCTGAAATGGTTGACTAAAATGTTGCATTCTATGATAAAATATCATGACAATTGCATGCTCACAAGAAAGCAAACATGCATAGTTGTATGTCCACTTAAGATGCAATATGGACTTTATCTAAATTCTACATATCCAATTTGTTCTCTCTAGTAACTAAAAAAAGAAACCAATTTATTCTCTCTAGAACACCATAAAAAGAATTCTAATATGAAAAATAAAAATTATTAATACAATTATGTATCATCTAAAATATTAGAAAAATGAAATGTAGCATGAATTTGTAGCATGAAACCAATATGAATGACGTGACACTCTAATTATAGCGATCCCCAACGGGTTCACTATGCCCCCAAGGTATAGTTTGGTTCGGGGCGGCGGTCGGAGGCCGCCGTTGGTGTCCAAGTGGCAATCGGATGCGTATATAAAAAGTGTCACGTCATTCATATTGGGTTTTATGCTACAAATTCATGCTGCGTATCATTGCTCGTGTTGATGTTTCGATAAATGATACTAGTAATGGATTAGAGCCGAAGAAGAAAGAAGATGAAGCATAGGAAGGAGACATTCTTTGTGTCGAGTATGGTTTTAAATCATATACCAATGAAATGGTCAAAACATATCATTTGCTAAATTATTAAAACTTGATACCACTCAACACAGATCATATACCAATGAAATGGTCAAAACATATCATTTCGCTAAATTATTAAAACTTGATACCACTCAACACAGATCACGTCTTCTTGATTTGCTTCATCTCCTTCCTCCTTCAACTTTTAATTTGTCACCGACACCATGCATCAGAGATTTTATACATTGGTGTCAAGTGGTATCGAATTTCGATGATTTATTGAAATGATACATTTCAACTGTTTCGCTCAACACTTTTCAAAATTTCAAACCATGAACCTATGTTTCTTTAACACATGTTACTCTTATGAAGAGAAACTAATTAGAAATCATTTCACCATTAGTCCCTTCTATTTTCTCATGCACCATTCATATGTATATGTACATATGGACTGAATAAGTAAATGACTTCTATGATGCCGTCAAATTGTTATTTGTATTTAGAAAGCTCATATAGTTTAGCATCACCCAAGGAAATCTTTGAAGCAAACAAATGACCTAAGTTCCTGTGTTCTAGGCTTCGATACTGATTGTAAATTCAATAGTAATTGTAAGGGAACCTAGCTATTATAAGATAATTTAATTAGGATTTAGGATCTTATTACATGAACTTGAATAATAAATATGGTAGGTGGACTAAAGTAAGGTTTGAAATCTCAATCCATTCTTGTATTTTGATCTTTGAGTGGAACGATACTGTCGTGCCAAAGTTTTGATGTATAATATAGGTGGTACATTGGAGGTGGAAGGAGGAAAGAGACGATGAAGAAAACGATAAACAACCATATTCTTACATATATAATTAAGTTCTATATGTTTTCCATTTGTAATGTTATGATTTTGACATTGTCTTGTATGTAATCAAACTATAAAATAAAATAAAAAATAACAGCATTATTTCAATTTTAACATACCAAGGGGTGTTGAGTGTTGGCATGGAATAATAAGATGATTAATTCAACGACATAGAAGACATTATCTAGGTGTTGAATAGTGTCGAGTTTTGATAATTTATCGGAATGATGCATTTTGACTGCTTTGCCAACATGGTACAAGATTTCAAACCATGGGTTTAAGAGTTACCACATTTTGCAATGGAAATGAGAAGTTACCCTTGATATATATATATATATATATATATATATATATATATATATATATATATATAAGTTTGATATTTCTCTTCTTGACCTTCAACAAGATGAGCTCACAATTGGTGGAGCTAACTTTCTAGGTAAAAGAGGACCATTTTATAGAGAAATTATATAGGCCTTCTCAAGGATTGAGATCTCGTGCCGAGTCGATCGAAACTGGCGAAACATACCGACACTAGCATGAACCCGGCACTAGTCCTAGCGGCAGCTGTGGAGGCATCGTGTGACCCCCACGACAGCGTCGAAGGGGTTGTGCAACTCCACAACCACACGGGAAGGGCTGCATGACCCTCACGATCACATCGAAAGGGTCGCACGACCCCGTGGTTACGCAAGAGTCGTTCGACCCCTCACCGGAGGGGTCGCTCAACCCTTGTAGTAGCTCTGAAGGGGTCATGCGACCTCGCTGCCGTGCTGGAGAGGTCGCGGTTAGTTTTTTTAATTAAATCAGATTTTTTAATTAAAGCAATTCCCAAGTACGATGCGGATAATTCAGAGAGGTTTAATTAAACTCTAATAAAATTATCTAATTAATTAAATATTTTATTTATTTTAATTCTAAAAATATATAATAAATTTTATTTATTTATTTATAGTTATGTTATTATTTGTTTTAATGATCTAATTAATCTCTAATTTAAATAAATAATCAAATATATTTTTAAAATCCTAATTAAATTATCCCATTAAAATATATAAAAATTAATTTAAAATATTAATAAAATATTTTATATTCCTAAAACCATCTGCAGGGATCGCGGTGTCGCGATGGCCTCCGTGGGTCAACGCAATCATGATTTTCTTTATTTTTTAATTTAGTTATTTTTTATTTTTTAAATATGTAACTTTTATAAATAAACTATTAATAATAATAATTATAAAATATTAAAAATTATTTCAAATTTTTTAATAATTTTAAAATTTAATATATATTTTATAAAATAATTTAAAATTTTAAAATAATTTTAAATTTAAACATAAATTTAAAATAATCTAAAAAATTTTAAAAAAATATATAATTCTTAAACATTTCAAATATTTTTTTTAAATTAGAAATCTACAAATACATTTAAAAAAATAATTTAAGATTTTAAAATAATTTTATAGTTATTTTTATAATTTTAAATTTAGTTTTGAATTTTAAGAATTACTTATTTTTTAAAATATTTTTTATAAAAAATTAATAGACATTATCTTATGAGAAAATATTAAAATATAAATTCAACATCTAAAAATTTAAAACATATTTAATAATCAAATATTAATATACATTTATATTTATATTTAAAAAATGCCGAAACTTTATTGGCATGACACAATATGATACCGAAATTGTATCGTTCCGGTCCACGACCGAAACCTCGGTACGGGTCATGATTTTAAACTTGAGCCTTCTCATTAAATGTCTAAATCAAAAGGTTCATCAATTTATCCTTTTCATGAGTATCTAAGGTTCATTAAATGGATCATAATTCGGCTCCACGTGTTAACAATATGGGAATCCAACCTAATTTTACAAATGTTTAAATCCATGTTAATTAGTGGTAGCCCATTTAATGAGGAAATTCTAACATTTCATCAAAAATATAATGTATCAGGAATTATTATTATCGAAATATTAACTAATTTCATTTTTTAATATAAGCCTATACATAATATCTCAAAGTTGAAATTTCACTAAATAGATCGGTAACTTTACTTCTATTATTTTTGTCAAATCAGAAATTTATGTTAGAACACTAACAATAACTTGTAATACATTAAAGAATGCTGGCTGATTAAAAGGATTGATAAGGGACATCTTTGCAGGAGAGGTGAGGAGCACTCATTCATTCTCAAGCTGGCAGCTAGAGCAAACAAAAATCAAGGTAACAGTGAGATGGCTCGATTTTTAAGAATAAGTGCAGCTGCACCAAGTACACATGTGAGTTCAAGTACAACTGAGGGAATGACGGCTTCATCCACTGTAAATCAGTTTGCCATTTTGGTATCTTGTCGATGTAATTATACTGGTATTATGGGAATCCTTGCTTTCATAATTACTACACTTATTTTAGCTAGAAGTTTAATCTTGATCTTATAATTGGTTTGATACAGAGTCAAAATTGTTCTTCAAGCACCTAATAGATTGGCGACCACGCATTGCAAGGGATCTTGTGGTCTCCATAGAATCAGATAAGAAAATTGATACCCCTATTCCTAGAGCTCCTCAACTTCCCATTAAGGTTTTGTAACTCTGTTGGATGCTTCTTTCTTTTACTTTTATATAAGCTTTGGAATTATTTAATTTGGAAAATATTTAGCACTTTGTCCTTGTGAATTGTTTCAGGTGCTAACCCTTGAAGCTGCTAATTTAACAAATGAAGATCTTACATTTACTGTTCTTTCTTCAGAACCATCTGTTTCTCCTTCCGTATTGTCATTGAACTCTACACCAAAATCTCCAATGAACATTTATCCTGCCTTTCATGATTATGCGGGAAAAACTAGGGATAGGTGTAAAAAAATTGTTCAGGTCCTAAGTCCATTGCCTGTCACAACCACATTTGAAAATGAGAGCTCTAATGATAGTAATACATTAGGCTCTGAAGGACAGGAAACTTCTATATTGCCTGATCATGTTTCTAGCAATTGCTCTGGCCTTACACATCTGTGGATGCAGAGTGCTGTACCCCTTGGGTAATATTATCTACAATCTCGGCTTTCCATCTAAATCCTCTTTCAATTATTATTATTATTATTATTATTATTACCATCATCATTTTTATTTTTATTGTACAATAGCTATGTCTTTGCATGTTTTGATGATACAGATGCATTCCTGCACATTCAAGTGCCACTGTCAAGCTTGAACTTCTCCCTTTGACTGATGGGATAATTCCACTTGACACTTTACGTATAGCTGTCAAGGAGAAAGGTATGCTAATGTATATTTTTTTTACGTTTCTGTAACAGCGATATTTATTCTTATAGCAATGGTAGTAACTTCTTACATTATAAAAAATAGATTATAAGTTGGAAGATTTCGATCTATTAAACAAAAGGTGTAAAAGGTAAAGAAGTTAAAAAAACATTAGTGAATCTAATAAATAATAGTGTAACTAATTTAAATACCATCAGTGATTAGAGAATGACTCCTTCCTCTCATGGTTGGCATATCCCTCTGAGTCCTTGCTCTCTTGATATGTCAAGCAAGCCCAATCATAAAAATTGTAACATTGGTAGTTGTCAATGCTGGACACAAAGCTTGGAATCAAAGTCTTTTTGATACTACAATCTAGATGAAGAAGCTTATTGACATGTCATGTACCATTCAAATCTATCTATGACAAAATTTCATTGGATGGAGGTACTATTTCAAGACTGGCTGAAAATTCACATATTGGAGAGCCATACATTGAGAGGGATGGACGTTCTTCACAGATTGATCAATAGTGGTTTCTGAATCCTTCATGTAGATTAGATGTCAAAGTCATGATAATTGGCTTAATATGATATTCTCTCAATTGTGTTAACTCCTTCCATGGAAGGTGTTAGGCACTCTACCATGAGGAAAGACATGGTTGTCTCACATCTCCACATTATGCCTACATAGACAAATTAAAAAAAAGACAACCCAATGCACGAAGCTCTCACAATGTAGGATCTTGGGGAAATATTGTATGCAATTGTACCCTGCATTGTAAGAGTCCAATTAAACTTTACCCTGCATTGTAATTTATTTAAATATAGATGATGATATAATAGAGGACAGAGCCCAATGACGTAGAAGTATTCATATAGCTGACCCTACCTAGTGGGATAAGGTTTGGTGGTGGTGGTTGTTGTCGTCGTCGTCATCATCATCTATGTCAGCCCGAGACCAATGGAGCGCTTATCCAATATAAAATCGGACAACATATCCCCTGTTCGCGGGCAATTTAGACACACAAACACAGTATAATAATTGACCTCAGGCCTCAAAGCAAGATATATAACATAAAGAAATAAGTGCATCACAATACTAAGACCGTAAAACTCACCTGAGCTACTCTCGGGGCAGGCGCGCAGCAAAACAACAAACACAAAGTCCAACAGTGGACTCAAAAATACAATGCCGCAACAAATAAATCACGATACAAGTCCATGATATGAAAATGAATACAACGCAAAGAGTATGCTATAAAAGGGAAACAAATTCGGCGGAAGCACCCATTAATGGAGTCGTAGGGACCCGGGACTGGCAACTGAGCTCCTCCAGCGACCTATCAACCTGAAAACAAAAACATTGTGACGGAGTGGTGAGTCCAAGGGAACTCTGTAGGTATAGAGAAAGATATGCATGACTGAATAAATAGCTGAATAAGCTATACATAAACAACAGGATACAGTCTCAACAGGAATATCAGAATATGCATAACTGAAAGTAACAAATGAATATACATATCAGAAATCAGCTATCTTGATCATAAAAGAGCCCGTACCATACGAGCAAGTGCAGAATCATCAAACCACACATATAATATATATCTTGTATGTGCATGTCAAATATATGCAACAAACAAATGCAACAATCACAATCAAATGCACCAATGCATCATATGCACATGATGCAATGACATTGGTCACCCCTGACACCAGTCCAGCCACCGAGGCATGTCATATGCGTCAGCCGAGTGGGTAGAGTTGTGACACTGTCCGCACTATGCCATCACTGCTCTTGAGTGACCGAATGGACAGGATGCTGGTGTAGCTCTCGCTCCGACCCATGTATATATGGGGGAGATATCTCTCTCATCTCCTTTGGTCTATGGAAAGAGGAGGGATCCCTGCCTGCTACCATGCTTCGAAACCACTACCCATGAGCGGTGGAGCGGAGCAGTACAGAGCAAATGCACACACCCAACGGTATCACTAACCCATCAGTGGTCGTGTGTGCATATCATGTACCGGAAGACGATAGGCTCAACCACAAGGGAATCGCTGATCGCGACATGCAACAATCCAGGGATGGTGCATGACTCTAACACATGCAACCCCTACTAGGTCATCAACACATAACTCAACCTAACATGCACAGGTCGAAAATATGTATCATAACCCAAATCATCAGACATCTAGATACACATGCAAGTATAACTAGAATCAATCAATGCAACCATACAGTAGCATGCTACCCTATATCTACGTACTCATGCTCGCATAGATGCTATACAGAATAAGATGACAAATAAACGAGACTGTATAGAAGGAAATCTAAATAATATCCAAGATCAAGCATAGTATCGAGCAGGATAACAAACGGTAGTAGATGTAAGGTAAATAAAACTACTGCCCATAAATAAATAGCCATGCATAAAGATAAGTGGATCTAAAGAAACAAGCAAGAGGTAACCGCCTCAAAATAGAAGAATCAGTATGCGAAGAAAACCACCCGCCAATAATCAACAATAATAAATCTAAATCAAGTCCTGTATCAAAAGACATATTTAAATAGCTATCATACAGAAATGGTAATTAGCTAATAAAATCCATAAACCATATTAGGGTTAATCTAATCATTCTCTTTCCATTTAATTACCTCTAATTAAATGAAAGATTCCTAATTACCTCGCGTAATTAATATTAGATTGAACGTAGGTTTCAATCCAAAGGTAGCCTAAGAGATCACCCTTAGCAAAAACCTAAACCGTGATCCAATTCTATCACAGCTCCTACAATATCGTTCCAAGCTAGAATCCTCCACAGGAAGCGCCAACCCAAACAAGCTGCCATCAACGTTAAGTAGTGTAATTCTCTACACCAAAGTTTAGGTCTTATAAGGGATGGCAACCAATGCCCCAGCTAAACCAAGCTAACACAGAACACAACCCTCTAATTCCAATCAACAGAACACAACAACCTCAAGACTTCCACCACAATCTTTATTCCAAAAACCCAAGCACAACTCACAGCAGCCTCAACAACAGAAAGCAGAGCCAAGTCAAAAGATTCAAGACCAAACACAACAATGCATACCATTCAAAACAGATCCACAAGTCCAGAGTATGATGAATCTGAGCAGAAATGGAGCTCTACTAGATTGAGACCGAAATCCCAAACAGAATTCGAAACAAGCTACAAATCTGAAAAGTGAGTTAGTGCTAACCTCAAGAAGCTCACGACAGGTCCACAACCTGAAGAATTTCAGTCCCAATATGGCACCAATTCACCCAAATCTCCACTCTAAATCCTACACAAGCTGAACAGGACAATCGCAAGCTCTAAGAACCAATCTCAATTTGCCTGATCCGAACCAAGAACAGACTCATTACTAAGTGGATTCAGCGAGATCCTGAAATCACATCCGAAACAAGAATTCCTTATCTGAGTTGGTACTGTTGTCGCTCCCTGTCCAGATCTGTCTCTGAGAAGACAAATATTGGCAGCACCGATCCAGGATCTGCCCTAGAAACTACACTACACCCCCAACTCGCATGAGATCAAAAGGACTGCCTCTTGGTTCAACAAATACAACTATCGAGCTCCATCGTCTCAGGCGATTGGCAGAAGGGCAATTGTAATTTAGCCCTGGCTTTGTTGCGACGAGGCAGCGAAGCGAGGAGGGGTTAAATGCATGGTTAATTGCAATTTAGCCCTCCCAAATCTGCCAATTCGCAACTGGGTCCCTAACTTATGTTTCTTAGCCCCTTTAACTCTAGGGTTTAATGCGGTTTAGTCCCTCCAAACCAGAGTCTTAGAGTGACCTAATCCTCCAAAACTCTTCCGAGATCGGTTAACCCTAATTCTTATTTCGAAAAATTTTCTGATTTGAGTCCAAAGTGTCGGATTTAACATCCTTCCCCACTAACAAAAATTTGTCTCCAATTTCGTTATACACTATAGTAAACACCATCAAGAAATATGTAAATATAAATACTGAACAGTAACTAACCATACATACCTTAGGTGAATAGGTGGGGGTAGTGAGCTCGGATGACATCCTCAAGCTCCCAAGTAGCTTCCTCATCCGAGTGGTGCTGCCATCGACCTTGAACCAGCCGGATTGTCTTGTTCCGTAACTGACGCAATCGGTGACCCAGAATTCGTACCGAAACCAGGTCGCTTCGCATCAGGCTAAAGTGGAACCGAGACATCTGACAACACATGTGAAGGGTCTGGTACGTATCTCCTCAGCATGGATATATGAAATACGTCGTGAACGCCAGTAATGGAAGGTGGAAGAGCCAAACGATAAGCCACTGCCGCAACCCTCTCCAGAATCTGGAACGGGCCAATGTAACGCGCAACAAGCTTACCTCGAAGACCGAACCGCTTCACCCCTTTCGTGGGTGAAACTCGCAGAAATACATGGTCACCTACGGAGAACTCCAGAGGTCTCCGTCTCCTGTCAGCATAACTCTTCTGACAATCCTGCGCCTCTGACATTCTACATCTGATAATGCGGACTAACTCTGCCTCGTGCTGAGTTCTCTGAGGTCCTAATAGCTGGGGTTCCCCAACCTCCTCCCAGAGGGTGGGTGTCCGACAAGGCCTACCATACAACGCCTCATACGGTGCCATCTGAATAGCCGCATGATAGTTGTTGTTGTAGGCGAACTCGACAGGATGAAGGTGATCCTCCCAACTGCCTCCGAAATCCATCACATAGGCTCGCAGCAAGTCCTCTAAAGTCTGGATAGTACGCTCTGACTGTCCGTCGGTCTACGGATGGAAGACGGTACTGAATCTGAGCTCCGTATCCATGCCCTCTGCAGACTCTGCAGAAACGTGAAGTGAAGTGTGATCTCGGTCTGAGATAATACTCAACGGTATGTCATGTAGTCTGATAACCTCTCTGTAATATAGCTCTGCCAGTCTGTCCAGAGAATCGGTCCTCCGAATAGCTAGAAAGTGCGCGAATTTGGTCAATCGATCAACGATCACCCAAATCGCGTTATGGCCTCGTCTGGTCTTAGGTAGTCCCACCACGAAATTCATAGTAATGTGCTCCCACTTCTACTCGGGAATGGGAATCCTCTGAAGTAACACAGCAGGTCTCTGGTGCTTTGCCTTAACCTGCTGCATACAAGGCATCGGGCCATGAAATCAGCGATGTCTCGCTTCATTCCGTTCCACCAGTAGGAACGCCTTAGGTCCCGATACATGCGGGTGCCACCCGGATGGATAGAGAATCGGGAGCGGTGTACCTCCTGTAGTAGCTCCTCCAACACAGGATGTGCCTCGGGTACACACAACCTCCCGTGGAAATACAAGACACCCTCGTCGTCCCGTGAAAAATCAATCTGTTGCTCTGAGGCTGCTCGACTGCCAAAACTGTAGATGTTGATCACTCGTCTGAGCCTCTCTAATCCTCGTCCAGATGGAAGACTGAGCAACCATGGTCGCCAGAATACCCCTCTCAGTCTGACCTTGCTCCTCTAGACCCAACTCTAAGAAGCTCTGAACTATCTCGGTAACCAGAACTCGGTGGTAAGCCAACACTCCTCTGGATTTCTTACTCAGTGCATCAGCGACTACATTAGCTTTCCCAGGGTGGTAGCTAATGGTATAATCATAGTCCTTCAGGAACTCCATCCACCTCTTTCGGAGGTTGAGCTCCTTCTGTGTGAATAGGTACTTGAGGCTTTTATGATTCGTGAATATCTCAAAAGTGATCCGTACAGGTGGTGCCTCCAGATATCAGAGCAAAAATGATGGCGTCAACTCTAGATCATGTACAGGGTAGTTCTTCTCATGCTCCTTCAGCTGTCGAGAAGCATAAGACACTACCGCCCATGCTACATCAGAATTGCGCCCAATCCCTGATAGGATGCATCCGTATAAAGCACAAATTCGTCCTCTCCCGATGGTAGAACGAGAAAGGGTGCCGACATTAACCTTTGCTTCAACTCCTGAAAACTAGTCTCGCAGGCCTTTGACCATGTGAACTTCACGCATTTCTTGGAACGACATAGTGATGCTAGAGAAACACACGATGAACGTCTATAGTAGCTAGCCAATCCCAAGAAGCTGCGAACCTCCTGAACTAACTTCGGCTGCTCCCAACTGGTGACAACCTCGATCTTCTGGGGGTCTATTGAAATACCTCTGTTGGAAATCACGTGCCCCAGAAAACCGACTGAGGGTAGCCAGAACGCGCATTTGCTGAACTTCGCAAATAAACACTCCCGTCTGAGAGTCTCCAAAACAATGCGAAGGTGTTGCGCGTGCTCCTCCTCGGAACGTAAATAAATCAAGATATCATCAATAAATACAATGACAAACTGATCCAGGTACTCTAGGAATATGCGGTTCATCAAATCCATGAATACCGCTAGAGCGTTTGTAAGCCCAAATGACATTACCAAAAACTTGTAGTGCCCATATCTAGTGCGAAACGCTATCTTCTGGATGTCTGAGTCTCTGACTCTCAGCTGATGATATCCGAACTGCAGATCAATCTTAGAATACACTGATGTATCTCTGAGCTGATCAAACAAATCCTCAATTTGTGGCAAAGGGTACTTGTTCTTGATGGTTACTGCATTCAACTGTCTATAGGCAATGCATAACCTCAAAGAACCATCCTTCTTCTTGACGAACAGAACCGGTGAACCCCAAGGAGATATGCTCGGTCTGATGAACCCTCTGCCTAACAACTCTTGGAGTTGGACCTTCAGCTCGTCCAACTCTTTCGGTGTCATACGATAAGGAGCTTTAGATGTCGGCGCAACCCCTGGAATCAGCTCAATGGTGAACTCTATCTGTCTCCTGGGAGGAAGACTCGGTAGCTCCTCTGGAAAGACGTCCGGGAACTCTCGAACCACTAGAATATCTGAAAGTGAGGTGTTACTGCTATCGTCTACGTTGATCATCGATAATAAGAAACCCTGGCAGCCCTGTGATAGCAGTCTCTATGTCTGAAGTGCAGAAATAACTGACATGTCGTTATCTCGGATGCTGGTGAAATCCCACGAGGGTTGGTTCAGAGGTCGAAAGGTGACCACCCTCATCCGGCAATCAACAGTGGCATGGTACGCTATAAGCCAATCCATGCCAAGAAGGATGTTGAAATCCACCATCTCGAGTACCAGAAGGTCTATGGTGAGAGTCATAGTACCGAAGTCCAATGGACAAGCTCTGACGTTCTGAGTGGTACCCAATGTCTCACCAGACGGTAAAGACACAGATAACCGTTGTACCTTAGGGGTAGGTATCCTACCAATCCTAGCCATGAATATCCGTGAAATAAAAGAATACGAATTACCAGTATCCACTAATAAGTCTACAGAAACTGAATATAGAGAAATAATGCCGCGGAAGACCGATCCATTGACCCTCTGAGCCTCCTCTTGGGTAACGACATAAACTCGTCCAATCTCTGGCGGTGAAGGTAGTGGTGGATACTGCTGTGGCTGCGGTGGTGGCAGAGACTGAGGCACTAATGCACCAACCGGCGGCTGAGGCTGATACGCTGCAGTCGGATATGCTGGGTAATACTGAGGCTAGGGCATATACTGTTGTTGTGGTCCTGAGGCGGAATATTGCGATGCTGCTGGGGTATTAATGTGCTCGTATCCATGCATATTATATACAGCTGCTAGAGGGGCTGTCTGCAGCGGACAAAAGGAATGCTAAGTCTTCCGTCCTTCTCTCTGAGGTCCCGACTGTGCTGAATGTCCACTCTGACTCGTAGCTCCAGTCTTCTCGTTCTGTGCCTTCAGCGCACAGTCTCGGCTCATGTGTCGCGGGAGCTTGCAGTAAAAGCATACTGCATGCCCTACCGGACAGTCTCGGCTCATATCTTGCTTTGCCTTCTCCCACTCTTGGCTTCTTATACTTGGGAGAAGGCAAAGCACAGTCTAATAATCTTGGTTAGACACACATACAACACACACAATATAATAATTGGCCTCAGGCCTCAAAGCAAGATATATAACATAAAGAAATAAGTGCATCACAGTACTATGACTGTAAAACTCACCTGAGCTGCCCTTGGGGGCAAGCGCGCAGTAAAACAACAAACACAAAGTCCAACAGAGGACTCAAAAATACAATGCCGCAATAAATAAATCACGATACAAGTTCACGATATGAAAATGAATACAACGCAAAAGAGTATGCTATAAAAGGGAAACAAAATTGACGGAAGCACCCATCAATGGTGTCGTAGGGACCCGAGACTGGCAACTGGCCTCCTCCGGCGACCTATCAACCTGAAAACTAAAACATTGTGATGGGTGGTGAGTCCAAGGAAACTCTGCAGGTATAGAGAAAGATATGCATGACTGAATAAATAGTTGAATAAGCTATACAGAAACAACAGGATATAGTCTCAACAGGAATATCAAAATATGCATAACTGAAAGTAACAAATGAATGTATATACCAGAAATCAGTCTATCCTGATCATAAAAGAGCCTGTACCATACGAGCAAGTGCAGGATCATCAAACCACACATATAATATATATCCTGTATGCGCATGTCAAACATATGCAACAAACAAATGCAGCAATCACAATCAAATGCACCAAAGCATTATATGCACATGATGCAATGACATGATCACCCCTTACACCAGTCCAGCCACCGAGGCATGTCATATGCGTTGGCTGAGTGGGTAGAGTTATGACACTGTCCGCACTCTGCCATCACTACTCCTGATTGACCGAGTGGATAGGATGCTGGTGGAGCTCTCGCTCCGAACCATGTATATATTGGGAAGATATCTCTCTCATCTCCTTTGGTCTATGGGAAAAGGAGGGATCCCTGCTTGCTACCACACTTCGAAACCACTACCTATGAGCAGTCGAGCGGAGCAGTATAGAGCAAATTCACACACCCAACGGTATCCACTAACCCATCAGTGGTCGTGTGTGCATATCATGTACTGGAAGACGATAGACTTAACCACAAGGGAATCGTTGATCGCCGACATGCAACAATCCAGGGATGGTGCATGACTCTAACCCATGCAACCCCTACTAGGTCATCAACACATAACTCAACCTAACATGCACAGGTCGAAAACATGTATCATAACTCAAATCATCAGACATCTAGATACACATGCAAGTATAACGAGAATCAATCAATGCAACCTTACAGTAGCATGCTACCCTATCTACGTACTCATGCTCGCATAGATGCTATACAAAATAAGATAATAAATAAACGAGACTGTATAGAAGAAAATCTAGATAATATCCAAGATTAAGCGTAAGTATTAAGCATGATAACAAACGGTAGTAGATGTAAGGTAATAAAACCTATTGCCCATAAATAAATAACCATGCATAAAAATAAGTGGATCTTAAGAAACAAGCAAGAGGTACCCGCCTTTAAATAGAAGAATCAATATGCGAAGAGAACCACCCGCCAATAATCAACAACAATAAATCTAAATCAAGTCCTGTATCAAAAGACATATTTAAATAGCTATCACATAGAAATGGTAATTAGCTAATAAATCCCTAAACCATATTAGGGTTAACCTAATCATTCTCTTTTCATTTAATTACCTCTAATTAAATGAAATATTCCTAATTACCTCGCGTAATCAATATTAGATTGAACGTAGGTTTCGATCCAAAGGTAGCCCAAGAGATCACCCTTAGCAAAAACCTAAATCATGATCCAATTCTATCACAGCTCCTATAATACCGTTCCAAGCTAGAATCCTCCATAGGAGGTGCCAACCCAAACAAGCTTCCATCAACGTTAAGTAGTGTAATTCTCTACACCAAAGTTTAGGTCTAATACGGGATGGCAACCACTGCCCCAGCTAAACCAAGCTAACACATAACTCAACCCTCTAATTCCAATCAACAACACAACAACCTCAAGACTTCGACCACAATCTTTATTCCAAAAACCCAAGCACAACTGATAGCAGCCTCAACAACAGAAAACAGAGCCAAGTCAAAAGATCCAAGACCAAACACAACAATGTATACCATTCAAAACAGATCCACAAGTCCAGAGTATGATGAATCTGAGCAGAAATGGAGCTCTACTGGATTGAGACCGAAATCCCAAACAGAATTCGAAACAAGCTACAAATATGAAAAGTGAGTTAGTGCTAATCTCAAGAAGCTCACAGCAGGTCCACAATCTGAAGAATTTCAGTCCCAATATGGCACCAATTCACCCCAGATCTCAACTCTGAATCCTACATAAGCTGAGCAGGACAATCGCAAGCTCCAAGAACCATTCTCAATTTACCTGATCCAAATCAAGAACAGACTCATTACTAAGTGGATTCAGTGAGATCCTGAAATCACATCCGAAACAAGAATTCCTTACCTGAGTTGTTATTGTTGTCGCTCCCCTGTCCAAATCCGGCCAGATTTGTCTCTGAGAAGACAAATATTGGTAGCACCGATCTAGGATCTGCCCTAGAAACTACACCACCCCCAATTCGCAAGAGATCAAAAGGTTGCCTTCTGGATCAACAGATACTACTATCGAGCCCCATCATCTTAGGCGATTGGCAGAAGGGCTGTGCTCCAGTGAAGGAATGGCGAGACTAGGGAGGGAGGAACGGGATCGGCGATAGGAGGATGATAGGCGATCGATCGAGGCAGGCCGTCGTCGATAGGGAAGTCGGGAGGGAGGTGTGCATCGGGTTTAGCTACGGTGAGATGATGGAGAGGAGAAAGGAGAGGATTGGAGTCAGGTTCGTGACTTGGCTACGGGTTAGGACTGCGAGGAGAGGAAAAGTGAAGTGATATAAGTGATTTGAAATTTTGCATTTAGGCCCCTCAAGTCCCTTAACTCTGAGATACATCCTTAACTTTGGTTCTTTTGCGTAAAACCCCTCAAGCTTTTACCACGTTAGAAACCCTCAAATCAAGTTAATCATTACCTGGTGTGTCACGCCCCGAGACCAACGGAGCTTCTGATCCAATATAAAATAGGACAACATCTCCCCTGATCGGCGGACAATTTACACATACACACAAACACCCACGCAGTATAAATGACCTCTGGCCCCAAAACAGATATATGTCATAAGGAAATAAAGATATCACAGTACGAAAAACTATAGAACTCACCTGAGCTGCTCCCAGGGTAGGCACGCAGCAAAAACCACAACACAAAATCCAACAGAGGACTCAAAAATACAATACCGTACAAATGAATCACAAATATAAATCCACAATATATAAATGAATACAAAGTATAGAACATGCTATAAAAAGAAAATGGTACACGCGGAAGCACCCATCAAATGGAGTCGTGGGGATCCGGGACTGGTAACTGGGCTCCTGCATCGACCTATCAACTTGAAAACAAAAACATTGTGATGGGTGGTGAGTCCAAGTGGACTCTGCAGGTATAGAGAAAGATATGCATGGCTAAACAAATAGCTGAATAAGTTATACAGAAACAACCGAATACAGTCTTAATAGAAATATCAGAATATGCATAACTGAAAATAACAAATGACTGTACATACCAGAAATCAGCCTATCCTGATCATATAAGGCCCGTGTCATACAAGCAAGTGCAGGGTGATCAAACCATACAAATGGTATATCCTATATGTGCATGTCAAACAAGTGCAGCAAATAAATGCAGCAAACACAATCAAATGCACAAATGCATCATATACACATGATGCAATGATATGGTCACCCCTGACGCCAGTCAAGCCATCGAGACATGCAATAATGTGTCAACCGAGTGGGTAGGTCTGTGACACTGTACGCACTCTGCTATCACTATTCCTGAGTGACCGAGTGGACAAGATGCTGGCGGGGGACCACCCCCTTACCCCATGTATATATGAGGGAACGTCGCTCTCATCTCCTCTGGTCTATGGTAAGAAAAAGGATCCCTGCCTGCTACCACGCTCTGAAACCACTATCCATGAGCGGCCGAGCGGAGCAATACAGAGCAAATGCACACACCCAACGGTATCCACTAACCCATGAGTGGCCGTGTATGTATATCATGTACCGGATGACGGGCTCAGATTATAAGGGAGCTGATGATCGTCGACGTGCAACAGTGCATGGATGGTGCATGACTCTAACACATGCAACCCCTCCCGGTCATCATATATACTCAACCTAACATGTACGAGTTGATCACATCTGTAATAATCTATCCATCATATAACTAGATACACATGCAAGTATAATTAGAAATCAATCCATGCTGATACCAAGTGACATGCCCCTTATCTACGTACACATGCATACATGAATACTATATAGAGTCAAATATTAAATATAGAAATTGTATAGACAGGAATTTGATCATCTCGAAGATCAAGCAATAAGTATCAAGTGGGATAAAAACGGTAGCAGATATAAGGTAAACAAGGACCTACTGCAATAATATAAGCAAGTCATGCATAAAGGTAAAGTGGAACTAAAGAACAACAAGCAAAAAATACCGGCCTCCAAATGAAAGAAGTCCGTATTAAATAAGAACCTCCCGTCCAGTAATCAGCAACAAATCAATGTCCAAAGGCATAGTTTTAGCTATCATAACAAATGTTAACTAGTTAAACCCAACCCCAATCATAATTAAAACCCATACTTATGCAACGGTCACTAATTAGCATTAATTAGTGATTATTTTCTGATTAGGTTGAATCACAGTTCAAGTTTAGATTTAACCTAAGTTTAAACCCAAGTGATCACCACAACTAAACCGACCTAATCCATAAACCCAATATACAATTGTTAAAACCTTTATGAATCCTAATAAACCAATACATGATCTGTAATTCACTAATCTACACTAATCACGCAATTGTTTATTCCAATTGTATCCCACCGCAATTCATCTCAAAATCCAAAAGGCTAAGCTAAAGAAAACTTAGTTTGAAATAGCATTAAGTCCAAGATCCATTATTTGATCCGAAAACCAATTCCAAAAACACCAAATCCATCCGGAAGTAGCTACCCTCCACAACATATTCAAATCCCAAACCAAGGCAATACACATAACTCCAAAAGGTCCCCTCTTAAACCCCTAGGCTCACGACATTCACAAGATCACAAGATCATCATACCAAGAACTAATCCCTATCATTTCATCAGCCTACACAGTTTCATTCCAAGATCAACCTCTAACCTCAAGCCATTTCCAATTCCAAATTTGGAAACGATGTTGTGATTTTCAAAAACCAAATATCAATAGGATACAAACCTATCACAGAACATCACCACAGAGAACAAATGTTATCTCCAAAATAGAATCCGTACACGACTCAATTTGCTGTCCACAATTCAGATAAACAGAGCTAACATAATATGAACCCGGCAGATCGAAATCAAGAGCTACTCATATGGGATTGTAACAATGATCCATTCCTTCAACAACAAAACATTAGCATACTTAATCAAAACTCAATTTGATCAGCCCATACTAAACCAAAGCAAGGCAACAAC
>JAGFNQ010004948.1:88446-134780 GCA_024364735.1 Boesenbergia rotunda
AGTCTTAGAGTGACCTAATCCTCCAAAACTCTTTCGAGATCGGTAAACCCTAATTCGTGTTCCGAAAAATTTTCTAGTTCGAGTCCAAAGTGTCGGATTTAACAATCTAATTGTTTTTCGAACTCATTATACTTCAAAAACATTCACTATTTGAGACTTTTCTTAAAGCAAATAAGCATATTTATAACATGAAAAATCATTGACAAAGGTGATAAAATATTTTTCTTCATCAAAAGATGAAGTATCAAAAGGTCCATACGTTTGTGTACAATTTCTTATTATATCTAGTTTGTTCAAATCAAATAACTAAAATCTAGATTCTATACAATCATTCTATTTTTTTTATATGCAACCCAAACACTTATCATAAGTCGAATTTTCGTTAAAGATATTACGCTTAATTATAATATTGATGCAAAGTAAGGATTCAACAAATTTATCATTAAATTTCAATCCATAGAAATCATTATTAAGTCGCTGTATCTAATTAATCTAAAATCTTATGTAAATTAAAAGAATAATGTCTAAAATTAAAACCTAAACCACAAACATCATGTTTTGAAAGAGATGTAAGGTAGAAGGTACATAAAGAGTCTACAATAGATCTAAATGATAACTAGTATTTAAGACTTACATAGATATTGAAGGTACATAAAGAGTCTACAATACGTTTAAATGATAGCTAGTATTTAAGACCAAATGGTAAGTTTCTATCCCTTCAATTTGAGCTTTCATTCGATTTCCCACATAAAAAAAAAAAATAGTTTAACTTATGGTCTGAATTGTAAAGAATTTTTTGCTTCATATTGGATTCCCGAATAGTAGCACTAGAAACAAGCCTTCAAGTATTACAAAGAACATCAATTAAGTTTGATTCAAAACATTATAAGTATTTAATGCACTTTTCATATCAAACCTTCTGATTGGGTAATCTTTTTGACAATATCATATTGTTAAAGAATCAATACTTATCATCATTTTATTCCTTTTTATTAGTTTGAGGAGCTTTAACTATTTGTTTTTCTTAAAACTGTTGGCTTTTACTTTCAAAGCTTTACCGACTCCTTAAATAATATGATTGACGGAATGACTTTCTAAATTTGTAAGTTCTTATTCCTCCTAAATAAGTTAATTGATCAATTTATTACCTCCCATTTGTCCTTAATTTTGTTATAGTTGATTGGAAAAATATTATATTTAGAAGGCAGTGAGTTTAAAATAAACTAAACCAATGAGTTGTCTATAATCATTCCTAAGCTCTTTAATTTTCCTACAATATTAGTCATTTTAATGGTATGTTCTTGCATACTTTACAACTCATTAAACTTCATAATCGCGAGTTGGGTTATTAATGTACCACCAAATGACTAATCAATAGAATAAAAATGCTTTTTCACAAACTTTAGATTTTTTTTTTTCATTTCCTAGTTATAGAATTGTAGTTTAATATTGTTTGTACTTTGTAATAATCAACTGCATAAACATAAGCCTTGATATGTTAAATCATTCTCATGGACTTCTCTTTGGTTGCCTAAATTAGAAATAGGAGTGACTTTTCCCTTAGTGGTGCCAAGTCAAAATTAATACACCTAAATGAAAATTGACTTACTCTATCTAGAGAAATTAAAACCATTAAATATAATAACATAAAAAGTTTGTAAATAAAAAAACTTTTGCAAATAAAACGCATATAAATACAAATAAAAACATGAGAGTATATGTAGAGTATAGGGGAAATATATTTAATTCAAGAATTTTAACTTTCTTCTAATCATAAATTTTTTTAGGCTTAATTTTTTTTTTAAAAAATAGGCTATTTAGTTTAGTCACCAAACACAACTATCTACTAGAACAGTGAAATGATCGAAGAAGAATTATGTTTCTAGTTTATATCATAAGATAACTTGAACAATAAAGTTACGTTGGAAAATGAAAGCTAATTTTTTTTCCTAATATCTCAGGCTTGACGTTCATACCAGAGCATACCTTGACGGTTCATGCGACTTCCAGCATTGCTTCTGGGATCTTATAGAGTATGCCAACTTTGGTTCGAAACTACTTACCTGACGAATACTCCACCTATTTGTTCCTTCCGACACTCCACTAAATCAGAAAACCAGAATTCATTCCACGCTTACAGCACTGCCTTAACCTTCACTTTTGTATTGTTTTTTTTTTAATTCTTACAAACCTCCTTCCTAATTTTACATTGTGTAATGTATTTTTCTCTTTTGTAATTTTATGCCATACTGTCTGATTTTCTTTCATTATTTTTCCCATTTTATGACCAACAGGACGTTGAGTTTTTGTTTTCTGTCAATGAGTTTGAAAGTATTGTTATCGCATTTGCATATGGTTGGAGTATTGATGAGTGTGAGGTTTATCAATTATCCTCCCATAGAACAAGTTACAATGTAAATTAAAATAAAATAAATTTTGTATGTCTGATACAAAAGTTAGAGTCCATTACTTCTTTTAGTTGAGGTTGTTATCCATTCTCATAACAAATTTACATGATTTTTTGGTTTTTCTACTCTTGCTTTTTGGTCACTTGTGGACTGTCATTAGAATTTATAGTTATAATTTTTCTCATTCCATTCAATGTCTAATGCAGAATCATCTCATATGACACCCATCAATTTAGGTATGAAAAAAATGCAGATGAAGGTAATCGTTGGGTCTCATGTGGAACTCATGAAGGTGTGTTTATAATACATCATACTCTATCAATATTTTGTATAAGACAATGAGACTCCCTAGGGTTATTCATTTAAAATAATCCTCCATCATATGGTATTAAATCCACTCATAATTCGTCCCCGGGTTATGGTGCAGCGGTAGGGCGATTAGTCGCTAAACCAGACATCCTCGGTTCGATCCCTAGCTACGGCGCATTTTGCAGGAATTTTACCTCCAAATGGGGCGCGAACCCTGGGACGCTGGTCTTCTAGACCGCCCACCGCGAGCGCTTCCTGATTTACCCTGGTGACCGGTAGGAAACTTTCGTGGGGCCGGACCGGTCACCCCAGGTTCAATTTGTCTGCTACCTGGTTAACATTTAATCCACTCATAATTTGCTCCTGGGGCTATGGTGCAGCGGTAGGGTCACTAGTAGTTAACCCAGGCATCCGCGGTTCGATCCCTAGCTATGACGCATTTTGCAGGAATTTTTCCTCCAAATGGGGCGCGAACCCTGGGACGTTAGGCTTCTAGACT
This sequence comes from Boesenbergia rotunda, assembly GCA_024364735.1. Taxonomy (NCBI): domain Eukaryota; kingdom Viridiplantae; phylum Streptophyta; class Magnoliopsida; order Zingiberales; family Zingiberaceae; genus Boesenbergia; species Boesenbergia rotunda. The sequence continues at coordinate 91,663 of JAGFNQ010004948.1, forward strand.
TCCCACCGCAAGCGCTTCCCGATTTACCCTGGTGACCGGTGGGAAACTTCCGTGGGGCCGGGCCAGTCACCCCAGGTTCAATTTATCTGCTGCCTGGTTCATCAATTTTTTTTTTTAAATCCACTCATAATTCAGCCTCCGGGCCACGGTGCATGGTAAAAAACTAAGGCTACGTTTGATAGGGGTAATGTAATCGGGTGTGTAATGTAATCAAGTTTGTAATGTAATGTAATGTAATCTTGATTACATTGTTATGTTTGGTAATGAGTTGTATGTAATCTTTGATAACCATTATAAGTTGGATTCCTTTGTTTGGTGAGGGGTAATCTATCCTGTAATGTAATCAAGATTGACGACCGGCGATCGCCGCCGACCGCCGCCGACCGCCGCCGACCGGCAATAGCCTGCGACCGCCGCCGATCGGTCGCCGCCGGCGGTCGGGGCGGCCGACGACGGTCGGGGGCGGCCGACGACGGTCGGGGACGGCCGGCGGCGGCCGGTGACCGGTCGGCGGCGGTCGCCGGCCGGTCGCCGGCCGGTCGCTGGCGGTTGCCGGCCGGTCGCCGGCGGTTGGCAACGGCCGTCGGTCGGTCGGTGTCGATCGGCGAACTGTTAACGACCGTCGCCGCCCGGCCGACGACTTTACAAGCTGTAATGTAATCCAGATTACGGAGGTTTTACTTTGTAATCCAGATTACAAATCATCAACCTCTTTTGTAATCGAGATTACATTACATTACAATTTTAAAGTTATTCCAAACAAAGGAATCCAACTTGTAATATAATCTTGATTATATTACAGGGTGGATTACACCTTATCAAACGCAGCCTAAGAATGTTTATTTTATACAACAAGGATTTTGAACACACTTGGTGATGCTGAATTGTCATGTTAGAATACATTTTTGTTTTTCGAATTTATCTGATGACTGATTGGTGAGGTCGGGACCAGATACCTAGATTAAAAAAAAATCACTCCTAATCATCCTTGCCGTCGTCATCGGTGAGTATCTCTATCCATGAATCCATCTACATGCGCCATGCAGGGATGCACATCTCCATCAACCTTCATGCGACCACAATCTCCATCTGCCTATCAGATGATTGCGCGGCATGCCCTAGATGAGTCTTATAGTGCTCGCTCTTTTCATGTACTAACTACAATATTCGGATTAGTAATCTTCGTAATTTACCTCCTTCGTATTGACTTTGAGATGAGTTGACGGAGACGTTAAAGACGAATAAATCACTTTTTACCACCTATAGGCAATGGCTCGTGTATCCTTTGCGTGAGTAGCTCAATGCTACGTCCCTTGGCCTTGTTGAAAGTTGTTGCTTCTATTTTGTTACATCTAATCATAACATCAAATCCCTAGTTCAATTGACCTAAGCAAATGTAAAAAAATATCATAGAAGATTGAGCAATTTACCAAAAGGCGTATCTAAGAATAGGTATTTACCAAACAGCGTATCATGATTTCATTTTCACCAAAGGGCGCACTTAATAATAGTGAACTTCCTCTTATACCCCTCCTGTTATCTACTGTCTTTCTCCTTCTCTCTCTCAGTAACAAATTTCGAGACGTCTGCAGATACCTTTTCAGACTTTTATTTTAAAATAATATATTATGAAATCGATGCTGAAAACGTTGTAAGGTAAACATCAAAAAAAATATTTCAGTTAATAAATATCTCATCCAACGTGATTTAAAAATATAAATATATAATTTTTATATTTGATTAATAGAAATTACTATATATTAAATAATATTTAATAGATATATTAATATATATAAAAAATATTAATAAATATATTAATAATATATAATAAATATATTAATATCTCATCCAACGCTTTTTATTAATAAATATATTAATAAATATATATAAATATATTAATATATAAATATATATATTAATATATCAAAAAAATTTGAAAAAAATATTGGCTAAAAATTAAAAAAAAGAGTGTGTATTGATTTCAGGCCCACGCTGGGCCTGAAATCAATATTTTAGGCCCAGTGTGGGCCTGAAATTTTTTATTTCAGGTCCAGCGTGGGCCTGAAATAAAATTTCAGGCCCACGTTGGGCCTGAAATCTTTTGATTCAGGCCCGACGTGGATTCAAATTTTTTTCTATTTTAAAAATATATTAATATATAAAAAAACCTATCAAAACACTTAATTTCAGATTCAAACACAGGGCCTGAAGTCATCCCAGGAGGGTCTGAAGTCAAATAACTTCAGATACCATAAATAATTAATTTAATAAATAATAATTAAATATAAAAAAATATTTTTAAAATTAAAAAATTTTCAATGCCCTGGGGCCTGAAGTCATCCGACTTCAGGCCCAAGGAGGGCTTGAAGTCATTGGACTTCAGGCCCTCCATCATTGATATAAAAAAATATAAAAATTTTTTTTATAAAAAGGTTTAATATATAATTACATATTATATAAGAGTGGTTTAGGTATATCAGTGAGTTTGGGTGCCGAAACATTTAATAGCAGTGGTCTAGGAGATGAGATTTTGGGTGCCGAAACATCTAATCTTGCTGTATCACCAATGCTATAGGAGTGATTTAGGTATATCAGTGAGTTTTGAGCAAAACTCACTGATGGACTTACCATATTTGGAATTCAGAAAACTCTATATCAGTAGACATGGTTGAGCTAGGAGATGAGATTTTGGGTGCCGAAACCTCTAATCTTGCTGTATCACCAATGCTATAGGAGTGGTTTAGGTATATCAGTGAGTTTTGAACAAAACTCACTGATGGACCTACCATATTAGGAATTCTGAAAACCCTATATCAGTAGACAGGGTTGAGCTAGGAGATGAGATTTTAGGTGCCGAAACCTCTAATCTTGCTGTATCACCAATGCTATAGGAGTGGTTTAGGTATATCAGTGAGATTTGAGCAAAACTCACTGATGGACCTACCATATTTGGAATTCTGAAAACTCTATATCAGTAGACAGGGTTGAGCTAGGAGATGAGATTTTGAGTGCCGAAACCTCTAATCTTGCTGTATCACCAATGCTATAGGAGTGGTTTAGGTATATCAGTGAGTTTTGAGCAAAACTCACTGATGGACCTACCATATTTGGAATTCTGAAAACCCTATATCAGTAGACAGGGTTGAGCTAGGAGATGAGATTTTGGGTGCCGAAACCTCTAATCTTGCTGTATCACCAATGCTATAGGAGTGGTTTAGGTATATCAGTGAGTTTTGAGCAAAACTCACTGATGGACCTACCATATTTGGAATTCTGAAAACTCTATATCAGTAGACAGGGTTGAGCTAGGAGATGAGATTTTGGGTGCCGAAACCTCTAATGTTGTTGTATCACCAATGCTATAGGAGTGGTTTAGGTATATCAGTGAGTTTTGAGCAAAACTCACTGATGGACCTACCATATTTGGAATTCTGAAAACTCTATATCAGTAGACAGGGTTGAGCTAGGAGATGAGATTTTGGGTGCCGAAACCTCTAATGTTGTTGTATCCCCAATGCTATAGGAGTGGTTTAGGTATATCAGTGAGTTTTGAGCAAAACTCACTGATGGACCTACCATATTTGGAATTCTAAAAACTCTATATCGGTAGACAGGGTTGAGCTAGGAGATGAGATTTTGGGTGTCGAAACCTCTAATCTTGCTGTATCACTAATGCTATAGGAGTGGTTTAGGTATATCAGTGAGTTTTGCTCAAAACTCACTGATATACCTAAACCACTTCTATAGCATTAGTGATACAGCAAGGTTAGAGGTTTCGGCACCCAAAATCTCATCTCCTAGCTCAATCCTGTCTACCGATATAGGGTTTTCAGAATTCCAAATATGGTAGGTCCATTAGTGAGTTTTGCTCAAAACTCACTAATATACCTAAACCACTCCTATAGCATTGGTGATACAACAACATTAGAGGTTTTGACACCCAAAATCACATCTCCTAGCTCAACCCTGTCTACTGATATAGAGTTTTCAGAATTCCAAATATGGTAGGTCCATCAGTGAGTTTTGCTCAAAACTCACTGATATACCTAAACTACTCCTATAGCATTGGTGATACAGCAAGATTAGAGGTTTCGGCACCCAAAATCTCATCTCCTAGCTCAACCCTGTCTACTGATATAGGGTTTTCAGAATTCCAAATATGGTAGGTCCATCAGTGAATTTTGCTCAAAACTCACTAATATACCTAAACCACTCCTATAGCATTGGTGATACAGCAAGATTAGAGGTTTCGGCACCCAAAATCTCATCTCCTAGCTCAACCCTGTCTACTGATATAGGGTTTTCAGAATTCCAAATATGGTAGGTCCATCAGTGAGTTTTGCTCAAAACTCACTAATATACCTAAACCACTCCTATAGCATTGGTGATACAGCAAGATTAGAGGTTTCGGCACCCAAAATCTCATCTCCTAGCTCAACCCTGTCTACTGATATAGAGTTTTCAGAATTCCAAATATGGTAGGTCCATCAGTGAGTTTTGCTCAAAACTCACTGATATACCTAAACCACTCCTATAGCATTGGTGATACAGCAAGATTAGAGGTTTCGGCACCCAAAATCTCATCTCTTAGCTTAACCCTGTCTACTGATATAGGGTTTTCAGAATTCCTAATATGGTAGGTCCATTAGTGAGTTTTGTTCAAAACTCACTGATATACCTAAACCACTCATATAGCATTGGTGATACAGCAAGATTAGAGGTTTCGACACCCAAAATCTCATCTCCTAGCTCAACCCTGTCTACTGATATAGGGTTTTCAGAATTCCAAATATGGTAGGTCCATCAGTGAGTTTTGCTCAAAACTCACTGATATACCTAAACCACTCCTATAACATTGGTGACACTGCAAGATTAAAGGTTTCGACACCCAAAATCTCATCTCCTAGCTCAACCCTGTCTACTGATATAGAGTTTTCTGAATTCCAAATATGGTAAGTCCATCAGTGAGTTTTGCTCAAAACTCACTGATATACCTAAACCACTCCTATAGCATTGGTGATACAGCAAGATTAGATGTTTCGACACCCAAAATCTCATCTCCTAGACCACTGCTATTAAATGTTTCAGCACCCAAACTCACTGATATACCTAAACCACTCCTATATAATATGTAATTATATATTAAACCTTTTTATAAAATTTTTTTTAATATTTTTTTATATCAATGATGGAGGGCCTGAAGTCGGATGACTTCAGGACCCAGGGCATTGAAAATTTTTTAATTTTAAAAATATTTTTTTATATTTAATTATTATTTATTAAATTAATTATTTATAGGATCTGAAGTTATTTGACTTCAGACCCTCCTGGGATGACTTCAGGCCCTGTGTTTGAATCTGAAATTAAGTGTTTTGATAGGTTTTTTTATATATTAATATATTTTTAAAATAGAAAAAAATTTGAGTCCACGTCGGGCCTGAATCAAAAGATTTTAGGTCCAACGTGGGCCTGAAATAAAAAATTTCAGGCCCACGGTGGGCCTGAAATAAAAATATTTCAGGCCCACGCTCTTTTTTTTTTAATTTTCAGCCAACGTTTTTTTTCAAATTTTTTTGATATATTAATATATTTATTTATATATTAATATATTTATATATATTTATTAATATATTTATTAATAAAAAGCGTTGGATGAGATATTAATATATTTATTAAATATTATTAATATATTTATTAATATTTTTTATATATATTAATATATCTATTAAATATTATTTAATATATAGTAATTTCTATTAATCAAATATAAAAATTATATATTTATATTTTTAAATCACATTGGATGAGATATTTGTTAACTGAAATATTTTTTTTGATGTTTACCTTACAACGATTTCAGCGCCGATTTCATAATATATTATTTTAAAATAAAAGTCTAAAAAGGTATCTGCAGACGTCTCGAAATTTGTTACTGAGAGAGAGAAGGAGAAAGCCAGTAGATAACAGGAGGGGTATAAGTGGAAGTTCACTATTATTAAGTGCGCCCTTTGGTGAAAATGAAACCATGGTACGCTGTTTGGTAAATACCTATTCTTGGGTACGCCTTTTGGTAAATTGCCCTAGAAGATTCGTTGCCTTGCCATTTCAGATCACCGGCTATAGAAGAGCATCATGGTGCGACTGACCCCGAAGATCATATATGTAAGTTTGAAAATGTCATTCTTTTACACTAGTATAGTGACAGGGTAAAATGTAAGTTACTCCTTAGTACCCTCTCAGGGTTCACACAATGATCATTCAAAAGGTTGCCCAATGCCTCCATTAATTCTTTTGTAGAATTCAGAACGACTTTCCTACACCATTTTGCCAGCAGTCATCAGTATAACTTATTCTTCCTAAAGCAGAAGGCAAAGGAGACGCTGAAGAATTACATTCAGCAGTTCAATAGAGTAGCTAAGGATGTTTCCTTTGCTACTTTAAAGATACTGGTGAGTGCTTGCACCCAAGGGCTGGTAGAAGGAGAGTTTTTTAGATCTCTGGTAAAGAAGTCACCGATCAACTTCAATGACTTGCTCGGGAGGGCAGTAAAACACATGAACGTCGAAGAGGAACAATTTGCCAGGAAGAAAGACTTGGGGTTGCTGACCCCGGCGACAGCATACCTTGATCACAAAGTTCCGCTACCTCCCATCCTAGCTAAAATGGTTAGATCGGAGCATTACTCAGTGAATTGTGGAGATAAGGCCATTCAGACCGTAAAATCGGTAACGCCAATCGAGCATGAAGCTCCTCGGGAAGTCCCGAAGAACAAGAAGCGCTTTTGTACATATCATCAGTCGGCAACTTATTCGACTGAGAAATGTTATACCCTCAACAACCACTCTTGAAAAGCCCAGGGGAAAGTTGCAGGTCGCTCGAGGTATTCTCCTAAACCCTATCGACGGACACCCTGAGCAGGTCCATCAGAGGAAAAGAGCAACCATCAAGAGCACAATAGATTGCCCGAGCGGGAGAGGACACCTACACCCCCAAGGGATAAGGAAAAAGTAAAGGCTCCCACCTAGGGCCCGCCAAAGGGTCTAGTAGGGATGATCTCTAGAGGATCGACAGATGGAGATTCTAATCGGACGCGAAAGACTCATGTGCACTAGCTAGAGAACTATTCGGTGAGGACCAGCCAAGAACGCAAGGTTGGCCCTATTATATCCTTCGGCCCCAAAGATCAAGAAGGAGTGGAAATGTCACACGAAGATGCTCTGGTAATCAAGGCTTTAATACCTAACTATATTATGAAGCATGCTTTCATTGACACAGGTAGCTCGGTCAACATCATCTTTAAGACGACCTTGGATCAGATGTAAATCGAGGAGGAAGAGTTGCACCCGATAGTCACTCCCCTATTTGGCTTCAACTGGTTAGGCAGATATATCTCCCTGTATCCTTAGGAAATGATATATTAGAGAAAACTAGGTGAACACCTTTCATTGTGGTTTGCACAGCCTCGTCGTATAATGTCATTTTGAGCAAACCCGCACTGAACACATTCCAAGCGGTGGTTTCCACATTCAACCAGGAGATCAAATTATCGATAGGAGACTAGATCGGGGAAGTTCGTGGTAGCCAATTGGTCTCAGATGCTATGTGGACATCATTCGGACGGATTCTTATAAGAATAGGAGGGTCTATGAAACTCTTCAAGTCAGCTCGAAGGACCCTAGTACTGAGGAAGAGAAAGAAGAGTCGTGTCGACCTAGCAAGCAGGAGGAGGTTCAGATTTATCCTCAATAGAAAAATAGAACCACACGCATTACAGCCGATCTGCCTCAAGGTTTGAAGGAGAAGTTGATTAGGCATTTGATCAACCACTATGATGTGTTCGATTGAGGGGGTACCCCCTGTTGGGTTCTCTCGGCACAAAAACATAAAAACGCAGCGGAAACAAGAACCCACGAGCGATCCATGCGAAAGAAAACTCGTACAAAGTTGATCTACATCTACTTCTAAAGAAGATATACCTTTGGAGCGTGCCCTTTGCTTATCCCGCTCGTCCAAGGTGCGTCGGATCTCTTGCATGTTCAAGTGTCCGTGCCTTTATTCGTATCCACACGGACACAATCTCTCAACTTCGGGAGAACTACCTTAGTTGTGCTAGCAACTTGAGGTAGCTCGTAGAACACCAAGAACCCTACAGTAGGGTTTCGGCCAAAGGAGGAAGATGAGGGAGGGAAGAAGAAAGGGAAGAAGGAAGGAAGAAGAAGAAGACCTCATCCAAAGTCACAAGGCCCTCTTTTATACTCATCCCATGAATATGAAGAGGTTTGTGTCTCTTTGGCTTCCCAATAAAGAGCACATCTTTTCATGTGGCTCTTTATCATTTCCCATGCAAGAAAAGAATCTTTTCTTTTCCTTTCATTAAGCACTTTAATGAAACTCCTTTTAATCCCGACCGGGTCCCTCGGGCTTCCGACTGGTCTCCCAACCCAATCTGGAGATCTCCGACCCAGTCTGCCGAGCTCCAACTCAGTCTTCCGAGTGCCGACCCAGTCTGCCGAGTGTCGACCCAGTCTGTCGAATGCCGACCCAGTCTGCCGAATGACGACCCAGTTTGCCGAGTGCCGACCCAATCTGAATTCCTGAGTTCCCAACTCGGGCTCGGACTTCCCGAGTTCCCAACTCGGGCTCGGACTTCCCGAGTTCCCAACTCGGGCTCCCTAACCGACCTCCCGAGTTCCCACTCGGGCTCAGGTCTCCCGAGTTCCCAACTCGGGCTCTCGAAGCATCATGTCCTTAGTGTGTGACCCAATAGGTTCTCGCGACGTTGGCAATGCGCCTAAACCCTTTAGACACATAAGCAATGAGCGACATCTAGCAATGCATCATTGCTACCCAAGTAACAAGAAAAGTCGAGATCCGACTAAACCTCCGTGACTATGATAATGTATGACCTTGTCCTTCTATCCTTGATATCTAGATTGACCAATGAGGCATAGACCGTGTCATCCTCAATCAATCTTGTATTTCTTGATTCCTGAGTAGACTCACTCAAACAAATGAGCTCAATATCTCATACTGACTCATTTGAGCATGACCATGCGTTTCAGTAGTCCTACTCGATTAAGGGGCCCACAGATATCACTCTCGTCATATGGGAGGGATAGATCCCATCTACATCACTCACATCCCTCCGCATAATTCATTACATACCTAGTGATCGCCTTTATAGTCCACCTTGTTACGGGTGACGTTTGACGATACCAAAGTATATAACTCCTTATGTAGGGAATCGTAGTGACTTCAGGTCTAAGGACTATTCATACCAATAGTCACATGAGAAAGTCTATGACACTCATATGACAATCTATGAAACTTTCTCATGGCAGGTCATTCAGTACACATTCTCCAATGTATACCCATGTGTCAACTTGAATCACATATCCATGACTTGTGAGCTCAAGTCACCAGTTGACCTACATGCTAGTCTCCATGCATTAATATTGTCCCTGAATATTAATGCTTGACTAGGAATAATTTAGTGTAGTGTTCTCTACATTATCTCACTATCGATTCAACCAATCGATATAATGTAGATAAGAACCTACTACACAAGGACATTATTATACTTAGTCATTCGGCACAGAATACAAAGTATAATAACCAAACATGTCTTTATTAATGATAGAATATGATACAAAATGCCCCTAGTCAATCATCACATAATTGGCTCTAGGGCTCCTACTAACACCCCCGACGTTGATGGCGCATCATCTGAACATTCTCTTAGAAGCCCAACCAATCAAGAAAAGGAGAAAACATTTTAGGCCCAAGCAGAATCAAATAATTCGAGAAAAAGTCATGAAGCTTTGGAGGCTAGGCATATTCGGAAGGTTCAATTCCCGAGCTGGCTAGCTAATGTTGTATTAGTCCCTAAGCCAGGGGAAATGATGTGTAGGCATCAACTTTCAGGACTTAAATAAAGCCTACCCAAAATATTGCCACCCTTTGTCTCAGATAGATCAGCTGGTTGATTCTACTTCAGGGTGTGAATACATCTGCATGTTGGATGCCTATTAGGGATACCACCAAGTCCCACTCGCTTGAGAAGACTAGGAGAAGGTTAGTTTCGTCACTTCAGATATAACATATTGCTATAATGTTATGTCGTTTGGCCTAAAGAATGTAGAAGCTACTTATTAAAGAATGATAGATAAGATGTTCCAGTGACAGATCGGGAGAAATATTAAGATATATGTCGATGATATCCTCATCAAAACTGAGAAGGGGGGAGATATTATAGCCTACCTAGAAGAAAAGTTCACTACTCTGAGGTTTCACGGCTTAAACCCTAATAAGTGTTTGTTCGAGGCTAAAGGTGGGCGGTTTCTAGGATATATGATAACCGAGCGGGGAATTGAAGCTAATCTAGAGAACGTACAAGCTATTCAAGATATGTCTCCTCCTCGGAATCTTAAGGAAGTATAGAGGCTAGATATGCCTCCTCCAGGGAATCTTTAGGAAGCACAGAGGCTAGTAGGTCGCATCACAACCCTTTCTCGATTTATTTCCTAGTTAGCCGACAGATCCCTTACATTTTTTATAGTCTTATGGAAAGCTTCTAAGTTTGAATAAGATGAGAAGTGTGACGAAACCTTTACGGAGTTGAAAGGGTATCTTGTTGAGTTGCCCAGACTCGACAAACCAGTGATAGGAGAGAGGTTATTATTATACCTATCGGTCGTCAAACAAGCTGTTGGCTCAATTTTGCTGCCGGAAGAGTAACTTTCAATATCTTGTCTACTTTTTTAGTCATTTACTAAAGGATGCAAAATGTCGATATACCACCTTGGAGAAACTGACTTATGAACTAGTCCTGACCTCTCACTGGTTAAGACCATACTCTTTGTCACACCCAATAATGGTGGTCACCAACAGTCAGCTCGGTCGAGTATTGACTAATCTAGAAGCTTCTAGGAGATTGATCAAATAGGCCACCGAACTTAGTGTCTATGACATTCAATAATAGCCCTGGTCGGCCATAAAGCCATGGCGGATTTCATAGTTGAGGTCGCAGTCACACCGGAGGTTGAAGAAACTTGGAGAGTTTATGTGGATGGTTCCTTCACGTAGACCGCTAGAGCTCATCAAGGGGGCATCATTATCCCGACTCACGTAGACCACTCAATCTGACATGTGATATGAACAAGCCCACGCGTTGGCTCTGAGTGCCTTCCTCCATAACAGATAGGCTTGTTCTGCGGATCACAAGGTCAGAAAAGATTATAGGGAATTATTGAAGAGCGTGTGCACTTCCCCAACGAAAGGCACATAATCGTAAATAATTCTCTTAGTGTCGTGTAATGGTAAACACTTAGATACAATTATTAGTATCCTCCCCAACGGAGTCACTGCTAATAATTTGTAGGGCCGAAGTGAACCAACTATTAATCTTACTTGACAAAAAGTTAGGTTGACAAGATAGTAAGATTAATGGGTAAAACCTTCTCTAACGAATGTAGAGTTCATATACGTTCACACTAACGTGGCATGCAAATTCTCAGTGTTTGAGATGTTGGTTGATTTCAAAAATTTATTGTTTTGAGGAATCAATTCATTTTCGGTTTCTAAAGTAATGTATGTTGTGATTCTCAGGTTTTTTAAAATGGTCTTTAACCCACTAGCTACCATACTTAAGGTTGACAAACTTACTGGACCCAACTATATAGACATGGAGAGGTCTCTCAAGGACGACCAAGTTTTCGCTAGGAAAACCCGCTAAGCCATACCTAACAAGTTATTGATTGGAGATCTCCCTTTATTATATTCCTGCAAAGGGGAGACCTACCGAGTGATCCTAGCCAAGCTCGATTATTAAAGAACAGGGTCGCCTGGTTTATGTTGATTGGTGACCATCTGTACAAAAGAGCGTTTGTTGTCCATTTTTAAAGTGTCTTGGTCCAGAAGATATTAATTATGTCATGCGAAAAATTCATGAAGGCATTTGCGGAAGTCATATTGAAGAGTGAACTATGGTCCGGAAAGTATTATTAGCAGGGTATTTCTAGCCTACCTTGTAAGAGGATACAACTAAGGCTACGTTAGGTAGGGGGTAATGTAATCGGGTCTGTAATGTAATCAAGTTTGTAATGTAATGTAATTAAATCTTGATTACATTGTTATGTTTGGTAATAAGTTGTATGTAATCTTTGATAACCATTACAAGTTGGATTCCTTTGTTTGGTGAGAGATAATCTATCCTGTAATGTAATCAAGATTGACGACCGTCGGCGACCGGCCGGCGACCGCCGGCGACCGGCCGGCGACCGCCGGCGACCGGCCGGCGACCGACCGGCGACCGCCGCCGACCGGCCGCCGACCGCCGCCGACCGGCCGCCGACCGGCCGCCGACCGGCGGCCGCCATCGACCGGCCGGCGGCGGCGGCAGGCGGCCGGCGACGGCCGCCGGTCGGATGGCGACGGCCGGCAGCCGGTAGCCGACGGCCGCCGGTCGACCTGCGACGGCCGGCGACCGCCACCGCCCGACCGGCCGGCCGGCGGCCAGCGGCAGCGGCCGGTCGACGACGAAGCCGGTCGGCGACCGACGACGACCATCACCGCCCAGCCGACGACTTTACAAGCCGTAATGTAATCCAGATTACGGAGGTTTTGGTTTGTAATCCAGATTACAAATCATCAACCTCTTTTGTAATCGAGATTACATTACATTACAATTTTAAAGTTATTCCAAACAAAGGAATCCAACTTGTAATGTAATCTGGATTACATTACTTGGTAGATTACACCCTACCAAACGTAGTAAGTGTTGGATCGAGAGAATACGATAGAGGGGGGGGGTGAATATCGTAAATCATTTTCGGATTAAAGATTAGAGAATACGCAGCGAAAAATTAAAACACAATGCAAAGACAGGCGATTTTACTTGGTTCGGAGTCGTGGTCGGCTCCTACTCCAAGGCCCACGGTCGTTGACCGTTTACTGCGGGCAATTCTATATGTGCGCAAAGTGTTTACAATAGAATAACACAATTTTAGTACAGTAAACTAAAAACTTAACACTCTTCGTTACCGATGCCCGGTGTAGGTTGTATTTCGGAGCAGAGGGTCGTCATCGACGCTTGTATCTCGAGATTGGAGGATTCTGGAGTAGAGCGCTTGAGTAGAAGAGCGTATTGGCGTTGGAAAGTTGTATATCGAAGCCTTGGGGGTCGAGGGCTATTTATAGCAGTCCTGGGGGCGCCCTGGACGTTGGGGGCGCCCTCTACGTGGCCTTTGATCCGCAACAGTCTCGGTCATCCTTTATCCCTCAAGGATCGGGCTGAGGTTTGACTGGGGGTGCCCCGGTTGACCCAGTCTGCTGGCTTCTCACTGGCTCAAACTCTATCCGCTTCGTTGGCTTGGACCCAGGGCACCCAGAGCATCCGGGGCGCCCGGGAGCACGAGGGCACCCTCCCCAGTGTGCTTCCGAAGCATTACTTGCTTAGCTTGTCTTGCCTTCACCTTGGGGGCGCCCGGGACCTCCGGGGCTCCCTGCCCAGCTGCTGCCCCTCTCCTTTGGGGCGTTCTGAGCTGCAGAAACTCGTTCCTTCGGTCCTGCATCCAGGGTTAGTACCAAACAAAACAAAGCAAGCATGTTAGTGAGTTTTACAGCCGTAGCTGTCTTGGTTCTGACTTTGGGTCTCCAAAATGGAGCCCTAGGTCGAGCCGACGCCTACTGTTCCCTCCACGGGGAACGCGTCCTCACCTACTCCTCTCAGGAGAGTTTACCTTTTGCCAACCGGCTCCTCCGGTTGGACTTTTGCCCGATGCACCTGACCAGGTCTTCGTGCCCACCTTCCGAGCAGGTCTTCGGTGCCCAGCTCCTTGCCAGGGCTTCGTGCCCAGTCCTTGACCAGGACTTCGTGCCCACCTTTCGAGCAGGTCTTCGGTGCCCAGCTCCTTGCCAGGGCTTCGTGCCCAGTCCTCGACCAGGACTTCGTACCTAGTGTACCTAGGGCTTCTTTTCCTGTACACTTAGTGAACATGTTAGATCAACATAACATCTTAACTTTTGAACCCTTTCCGATTATCAAAATCCAGGTTTGACTTAGGTGCTACCTGCACCAACAATCTCCCCCTTTTTGATTTATGGCAACCCGATTCAAAAAGTTAAGTTAATCGAAACAATTGATATTTTTGTTTCCTCCCCCTGGAAGGAATCTCCCCCTAGGTTTTTCAAAGGCTCGTGGGGTTTGAAAAATTTCTAAGTCAAAATAATGAAATTAATACTTAGAAGATTTTTCAAAAGAAGTTATAAAAAATATTTTCCAAAAATACATTTTGATTGGGCACAAAAGAATTTTTTATATTTAGAAATTTAGAAAAATAACCTCGTAGGAAATTTTCTAAAACATCTTTTAAGTTCTTGGAAGCACTTTTAAAAGTTTTCAATCTCTTTAGTACTTTTTAGAAACTTAGAAACTTTTATATTAGAGAAGTTTAGAAATAAGTACTTAGAGATATTTTGAACATAGCTTCAGTTTAAGTGCTTTAGAGAATACTTTTGAAAACTGCTTGGGTCAAGTACTTAGAATCAATTTTGAAAATAATTTAGATCAAGTACTTTTGACATCGTTTTAATTTTCAATTAACTTACTAAAGTCATTGAATAGGTTTAGGGTTTCATCTTTGGTCTTTAGAAACCTAACCCAGGTAAACCTAGAGTAATCATCAACTATTACTAAGCAGTACGTGAGGCCTTTTGGGGAGAGCCCAAGAGCAAAACCATGAGGGCTTAGGCTCAAAGTGGACAATATCATGCCATTGTGGAGGTATCCTAATTCCTTTTAAACCAATGATCTTTCCATGTGTTTCTCAATGTGGGACTAAGTTTGCACCCTTGCAACCTCTAACAATTCCCCCCTCAATCAAAGGACCACATGCCCCCACCACAAACGGTAACTTTTTCCGTTCTTGATGTCTGATCCACTAGGACTTTCTGCCCCTCGGTCCACCTGACCTACTAGGACTTCACCACCTAGCCGCAGCTAGAACTGGTCCTCTTTGATCAAGACACGGGAGCCCACATATCCTTTATTTAAGGCTTAACGCACATGGTTAGATCTAGATGAGCAATCTGGCTTTGATACCACATCTTGACCTATTTGATTCACATGGAGCCAAGTCACTAAGCAGTACCGGTTTCCGCTTAGTGACTTGGCTCCATGTGAATCAAATAGGTCAAGATGCAGGAGCTCAAGTATGGTTTGAGTTAGATCAGATTGAATTAGTTTATGATTAGACCTGGTTTGTTTGCCTTGATTACATGATTCACATATTAAGTTTTCATGATTTTTAATTTTAGGGATACCTTTAATTAGGCCAAGTTGGGTGATTTTCGAAATTATTCTCTGTTGGTGCAGGAAGCACCATATCGAACCTGGTTTTGATATTGGCAAAGGATTCAAAGTTAAGTTTATTTGTGATCTAACGTTGTTCACTGAGTGTGCAGAAAAAGCCCTAGCGAAGGACTTCTAGGCACCTGGCGAAGGACTGCCAGTATCCAAGCCCTAGCGAAGGACTGCTAGGCACCTGGCGAAGGACTGCCAGTATCCAAGCCCTAGCGAAGGACTACTAGGCAACTGGCGAAGGACTGCCAGCATCCAAGCCCTAGCGAAGGAATGCTAGGCACCGAGCGAAGGACAGCTCGGCATCCAAGCCCTGACAAAGGACCGTCAGGCAAAAGTCCAACCAAAGGAACGGTTGGCATCAGGTAAATTCTCCCGAGAGGAGTAGGTGAGGACGCGTTCCCCGTCGAGGGAACAGTAGGTGTCGGTTCGACCTAGGACTCCATTTTGGAGACCAAAGTCAGAACCAAGACAGCTAAGGCTGTATAAATCTAATAAATTATTATGTTATTGTGTTTTGGACTAACCCTGGATGCAGGACCGAAGGAACGTGAGTCTGCAGCTCAGAGTGCCTCAAAGGAGTGAGGCAACTGCTGACCAGGGCGCCCGGAGTGTCCCGGGCGCCCCCAAGGTGAACACCAAACACAACAAATGCAAAGTGGCTTCGACAGTTCATATTCGGGGCGCCCTCGTGCTTCCGGGCGCCCTCGCTGCTCGCGGGCGCCCCCTGCGCTGCGGGCGCCCCCATGCGCATACATCGAACCCGAACCCCTCGAAGCCAAGCAAAGCCAAAGGATAGAGTTTGACCCGGTCAATCCGGGCGCCCCGAGCGCTGCGGGCGCCCCGGTCAAAGCGGATCCCGAGGATAAGGGGATCAGACGGTGATCGAGACTTTGGCGGATCGAAGGCCACGTGGGGGGCGCCGCCGACATCCCGGGCGCCCCCAGGCCCTATATAAGGGACCTTCGACCAAGGCTTCAACACAACTGTTCTCTCAACGCCCCAACGATCTTCTACGCTCGTGCCTTGCTCCGGAAACACTCCAACTCGAGCCGACGACGTCCCGCTGCCCCGAACAAGTCAAACCACTTCGGACGTCGGTAACGAAGATCGAAATTTTAATATTGTTATTGCACTTATTTGTAATCAAATCTTTGTAAACAATTCTGCACGTATATAGAATTGCCCAAAGTAAACGGTCAACGACCGTGGGCCTTGGAGTAGGAGTCGACACAGGCTCCGAACCAAGTAAATCGATTGCGTCTCTGTGTCTTTTCGTTAATTTCCGCTGCGTACCTATTCTTATACGAATCCGAAAGTTTTCCGATATTCACCCCCCCTCTATCGGTTTTCTCGATCCGACATTCTCAAATTTGTGTGACCTAATCTCCTATGCCAGAGGTTTAATTGTTCTAACTGAGTTAACATGCATTTGGGTACTAGAGGTAGGTTTATAGTGTAAACATTATTTTTTCTAGTGCCCTTAAGCATGATTTCTGAGTCTTGCAGGTTTCTTATCAGGCAGTTAGAATTGGTGAAGGTAACTACATAACCAGTATCACACAATTGACTTATGCTAAGCAAGTTAAATTTAAAATTTTCAACCAAAAGCACTTTCTTAATAACAAAGTTAGATTTAAGTTCAATATTACCTGACCCAATCACCTTGAGTGTAGCATTGTTGCTAAATGCTACTGAGCCTAGGTTTTTGAACTTGAGTTTGGTGAATTTCAATTTATCCCCAGCCATATGTCTGGAGCATCCGCTATCCAACATCCATTGGTCCAAATCTTTATGTTCCTACACATAAAGAGTTTTGTTGATTTGGATCCAATTAGAAGCAGGAATAGCATAAATTGATTTCACAACCTAGTCTGTCTCACCCATCTAGAGTTATCAAACACTTTTGCCTTATGGGTTTTTGTGAGACAGGTTTTGATAGTATTATTTTTGAAAAATCATGATTTATTTTGAAAAAAGTCTAATTAATTTTGAAAGCAATTGATTTTGAGTTTATTTTAAAAGTAATGTTTGAATCTATAATTAACTGAAAATTTATGTTAGATTCGAATTTGACAAGGAATAATTTGAATTTCAGAAATCGGCTTCCAGGTCTTGGCGAGGCACTAGGCCTTCTTTGGTCGTAGCCTTATTGGATCATCAACCCTTTCCTTGACAAAGCCTTTTAATGAAATTTCATTTTCAAAACTATTTCTTGAAAAATTCTGGTCTAACTAGTTTGGGTCTTGGATCGGTAGCTTCGGCTAGTTTCACCAGTCTAAAGAGACCAAGTAGAGTATACTTGACCTTATTAGAATTGGCTTCCCTAACGTACTATCATCTCACCGCCACCCAATACTATGTTGTTCAAATTTCAGTTAAATTAGTTCAATCCTTAAACTAACCATTCCTAAGTCTAAGCATGGTAAATTACAGAAATTAAATAAACACGCAATCATGCATTTTGAAAACAAGATTTGAAATTTATCTAGCTATAAATATTGTTTTTAATTTGGCTTCCCCTGGACTAAAGCCACGATAATGGTTAGGCAAGATGTGAATCTTGTCCTTGGGGATCCAATACTGATTTGATCCAGTTTGTTTGTTCAGGCATAGTTTGGGTACCCATGCCTGAATTTTAGGTCTAGACTGGTTCAGTACAACATAGTAGGATCTTTGTCTAGATTTGGTTCTATAGCCTAATCTGGATCGATTTAGAACCGACTTCTGTTTTCCAAGAATCATGTCAAGACCCTTGGAACCAGAAGTGAATCGTTCTAAGGCAGCTCTAAGATCCTTAACTTGAGTTTTCAAGAAAGAGTTCTCTGATTCAAGTTTTTCAACTTGAGCAGAGGTTCCTTCTTGAACCTTCTCAGTTAAGGGTTCAGAGTCTGCTCTCTCTTTCAGGAGTTTTACTTCCTGTCTGAGAGACTCGACTCGGATTTTGGCTTTTGCCAAATCTCGAGAAAGATAAGAAATTAATTCGGATAATTGAATTCTAGAAAAACCACTTACAGTTATTTCACCATTTTCTGAAAAAGTGAGTTTGCCGTCGTCCGACTCCGATTCTGACTCGGTCTCGATTTCTTCTGAGGCGGTTAGTGCGAGCAGGTTCGACTGTGGGGTCTCTTCTTCTTCTTCGGAGGAAGACTCGTCCCACGTTGCTTAAAGAGCCTTCTTTCTTCTTGCTTTCTTGGCTTCCTTTAGGTTAGGGCATTCCGATTTGAAATGACCCTTTTTGTTGCATTCGAAACAAGTCACACTTGATTTTGTTCTTCGTTGCTTCAGCTGGATCGTCCTTCTTCCGGTTGGCTTTTCTTTTGTTGGATTGATTCTTCAATTCCTTATAGTGGTTTCGGGCAAGCCAGACCAGCTTGGGTCGATCTCCTTCGCTGTCTTCTGAGTCTGAATCAGACTCGGGTGCAGGTTGAAGTTTCTTCTTGGTCATCTTTCCAGTTTTACCTGCAATAAAGGTAATGCCTTTCTCGGCCAGTGTGCAGTTAGTCTGCTCATGGTAATTCAAGTTCGGAAAATAGTTCATCTAATTTAATTTTTGAAAGGTCCCTTGAAACCTTGTATGCATCTACCATAGATGCCCACAGGGTGTTTCTCGGGAAAGCGTTAAGAGCGTACCTTATCAGGTCACGATTTTCTACCTTGTGACCGATTTTGTGTAGTCCGTTCATTAACTCCTGAATTCTGGCGTGGAGTTGGGCTGCTGTTTCGTTGTCATTCATCTTGATCGTGTACAACTTGTTCAGGAGGAGATCTCTTTTGCTGATTCGAGTATCTGAAGTTCCTTCGTGCATCTCGATTAGCTTATCCCACAGCTCCTTTACACTGTTAAATGGTCCTACCCGATTCAACTCTTCCTTGGTCAGGCCGCATTGAAGCGTTTGGGTTGCTTTGGCATCAGCTTCTCTTTTTCTTTTCAGAGCGGTATCCCACTCAGTGTAAGACTGTGGCACTCCTTCAGCATTCCTTGGAATCTCCAGTCCAGACTGGATGATTATCCACATGTCCACTTGAGTTTTCAGGTGGACCTCCATCCGACTTTTTCAGTAGGAGAAGTCCTCTCCACTGAAAACCGGTGGTCTGGCTGTGCTGAATCCTTCTTGCATGACCATTTAACTGAAATAAATAGAAAAAAAGAAAATATCCCAAGACTTGGTCTTGGATTAGTAGTGCGGGAAGAAAAAAAATATTTATCGAGGGGTGTTGTACCAACCTCTATTAACGATGAAAATTCAAAAAAAAATTAAAAAGAAATCCGAAAAAAACTCTCAAATTGGTGGTTGCACCAAATTTGAGCTTCCCCGCTCTGATACCACTTGTTGGATCGAGAGAATACGATAGAGGGGGGTGAATATCGTAAATCATTTTCGGATTAAAGATAAGAGAATATGTAGCGAAAAATTAAAACACAATGCAAAGACAGGCGATTTTACTTGGTTCGGAGTCGCAGTCGGCTCCTGCTCCAAGGCCCACGGTCGTTGACCGTTTACTGCGGGCAATTCTATATGTGCGCAAAGTTTATACAATAGAATATCACAATTTTAGTACAGTAAACTAGAAACTTAACACTCTTCATTACCGACGCCCAGTGTAGGTTGTATTTGTTGGATCGATAGAACCGATAGAGGGGGGGGGGTGAATATCGGTATTCATTTTTCGGAAAATTAAGAGCAAGTGCACAGCGGAAATAAAACAAAAATAACACAGAGACGCAGTCGTTTTTACTTGGTTCGGAGCCTGGGTCGACTCCTACTCCAAGGCCCACGGTCGTTGACCGTTTACTTTGGGCAATTCTATATTAGGCGTAAAATAGTTTACAAAGGATTACAGAATTAAGTACAGTAAACTTTTAAATAGCTCTTTTACCGACGTCCGAGGTGGTTCAACTTTTTCGGAGCAGCGGGACGTCGTCGGCTCGAGTTGGAAGGATTCCGGGGCGCAGCGTGTGAGCAGAAGAGCGTAGAAGCGTCGAGAGAATTGATGCTTGAGCCTTGGGGTCGAGGGCCCTTTATATAGGGCCTGGGGGCGCCCGGGACGTCGGGGGCGCCCCCCCCCCACGTGTCGGTCGATCCCCCTTTCGCTCGGTCAACGTCTGATCCCTTCAAACTCGGGATCACATCTTGACCGGGGCGCCCGGAATGCTGGGGGCGCTCGGATTGACCGGGTGTTGAGCTGTCGAAGCTTGCTTTGCTTTCTTGTGTTTTGTGTTTACCTTGGGGGCGCCCGGGACACTCCGGGCGCCCTGGTCAGTTGTTGCCTCGTTCCTTTGAGGCTCTCTGAGCTGCAGATACTCGTTCCTTCGGTCCTGCATCCAGGGTTAGTCCAAAACACAATAAAATAATAAAATATTAGTTTATACAGCCTTAGCTATCTTGGTTCTGACTTTGGGCCTGCAAAATGGAACCCTAGGTCGAACCGACGCCTACTGTTCCCTCGACGGGGAACGCGTCCTCACCTACTCCTCTCGGGAGAATGTACCTGATGCCAACCGCTCCTTTGGTTGGACTTTTGCCTGGCAGTCCTTTGCCAGGTCTTGGATACCGAGCTGTCCTTCGCCCGGTGCCTAGCATTCCTTCGCTAGGGCTTCAGTCTCAAGCTGTCCTTCGCCTGGCGCCTAGCAGTCCTTCGCTAGGGCTTTTGACCCTGGAATTCCTTCGCTAGTGCCTAGCAGTCCTTCGCTAGGGCTTTTTGCCCTGGCATTCCTTCGCCAGTGCCTAGCATTCCTTCGCTAGGGCTTTTTACCCTGGCATTTCTTCGCCAGTGCCTAGCAGTCCTTCGCTAGGACTTTTTACCCTGGCATTCCTTCGCCAGTGCCTAGCAGTCCTTCGCTAGGACTTTTCCTGCACACTTGAGTAACTTGTTAGAAAACAAGTAAGACTTAACTTTTGACCTCTGTTGCCATTATCAAAACACAGGTTTGACTTGGGTGCATTCTGCACCAACAATCTCCCCCTTTTTGATTTATGACAACCTTAGTTCAAAATGTTAAGTTTAAGCAAGCATGAAAAGGTTAAATTTTGTTCCCTCCCCTAGAAGGAATCTCCCCCTAGATTTTTCAAAAATTCGTGGGGTTAAAAAAAAAACTTGTACTTTGGAAACTTAAGTTTTTAGGTACTTAGAAATCTTTTAATAACTTAAGTTAAAAGTACTTAGGAAAGTTTTTGAAGCATGATTTTAGAGTACTTAAAAAAGTTTGAAGCTTTAAGTTTTAAGGTACTCAAAAATTTTGAAAGTGTTGGCTTAAGTGCTTTGTGGGATTTAGAAAGCTTAAGTACTTAGTAGGATTAAAAAAGCTTAAGTACTTAGTAAACTTTGAAACACTTTGGAAAACTTAAGTACTTAATAATTTGAAAAACTTAAGTACTTGATAAATAAAGTACATTTGGAAAACTTAAGTACTTAATAATTTTGAAAAACTTAGGTACTTGATAAATAAAGTGCATTTGGAAAACTTAAGTACTTAATAATTTTGAAAACTTATGTACTTAGTAACATTGTACTTATACAGTTTTGAGAAACTTAAGCTTAAAGTACTTATAGAAGTTTTACAAATATTTTGACAAGCTTAAGTTAAAAAATTTTGAAAGGCTTGTGTACTTAGCAAAATTTTGAAAGCTTAAGTATTTTTGAAAATTTTGAATAAAGGATAAGAAAATTTTGAAAACTTTTTGAATAAAGGATAGAGTTAAAAAAATTAATTTTACTCTCTCCTTTGTTGATGCAGTCTGGTCCGATTGTTGTTTTGGTGTTGACAACGATTTAAGTTTGGTTGAGTAAGAATTGAAGAAAATCCTGGTGAGTGAAGCCAGGTCCTAGCGAGTGAAGCTAGGTGGAAAAATCCGGGTGAGTGAAGCCAGGTCCTAGCGAGTGAAGCTAGGTGAAGAAAATCCTGGTGAGTGAAGCCAGGTCCTAGCAAGTGAAGCTAGGTGGAAAAATCCGGGTGAGTGAAGCCGGGTCCCGGTGAGTGAAGCCGGGTGATTGAAACCCTGGTGAGTGAAGCCAGGTCCTAGTGAGTGAAGCTAGGTGATTGAAACCCTGGTAAGTGAAGCCAGGTCCTAGTGAGTGAAGCTAGGTGGAGAAATCCCGGTGAGTGAAGCTGGGTCCTGGTGAGTGAAGCCAGGTGATTGAAACCCTGGTGAGTGAAGCCAGGTCCTAGTGAGTGAAGCTAGGTGGAAAAATCCCGGTGAGTGAAGCTGGGTCCTGGTGAGTGAAGCCAGGTGATTGAAACCCCGGTGAGTGAAGCCGGGTGACTGAAACCCCGGTAAGTGAAGCCGGGTTGAGTTGAATTGGAGCCTGATCGGTCTGGAGATCGGTTGGCACGGAGTCTCTTTGGAGGATCGATCAGGTGATCGATCCAGGGAAATCCAGGGAGCCTGATCGTTCTGGTGAACGATCAGGGAGAGAACAGAAGGTTTTCCAACCTTTCTGTTGGAAGGTTTGATCGTTCTGATGAACGATCAGTGAGTAGGAGGGAGAAGACCCTGATCGGTCATACGGACCGATCAGGGCCCTCCTGGACCGATCAGGGACTATCCTGATCGGTCCAGCTGCTCCATGATCGGTCAGTATGACCGATCAAAGGTGTTCCCTGATCGGTCACTGACCGATCAGGTGCGTTGAGACTCTAAGGCCTGAAACACTGATCGTTACATTGATCGTTCTGATGAACGATCAGTGAGTAAGAGCCCAAGAGGGAGAAGACCCTGATCGGTCCTGGTGACCGATCAGGGCCCTCCTGGACCGATCAGGAACCACCCTGATCGGTCCAGCTGTTCCATGATCGGTCAGTGTGACCGATCAAAGGTGTTCCCTGATCGGTCACTGACCGATCAGGTGCGTTGAGACTCTAAGGGCCTGAAACCCCTGATCGGTCTTTGACCGATCAGGAACTTTCTCTGATCTATCAGGGTGATCGATCAGAAAGTCACTGGATCGATCAGATAGATATCTGATCGATCAGGACTCATATTGATCGGTCGGGTGGATCGATCAGTATCTGAAAACTGTAATTCAAATTGAAGTTTCTTCTACTGTCTTCTCATTCACGTCAAGTTCTTATTGCTATAACGTGTTCCTGAGTGTTGTGCAGGTAATGCAGGATAACGCAAGAAGTACTTCCGTGAATCAAACTCTCTACTCTGAGTGTAACGGGTTTCTGATTTTCTGCCAAGGGCAGTTGGAAACTTCAGTCAGAAATGGGCAGACTGAGGTCGTGGGTGAGCAGCTTGCTGCACGCGGCTGGTCCTAGGGTCGTGGGTGAGCAGCATGCTGCACGCGGCTGGTCCTAGGGTCGTGGGTGAGCAGGGAATGTGCTACACACGTCCGATGTCCTGAGTTGAGTTGAGATATATCAGATGTGAAGAGAACAGAAAAAAAAAGAACACTTGTGAAATTCAATTCTGATCAGTGAAATCCTTGAGCTCGAAAAGAAGTGTTGCGACTCCATCAGCAAGCAGACAACGCAAGAAGGAAAGCTGAGTGAAGGCTATCTTGTGGTTGTGTTGTAAGTGGTGGGGTGTAAAACTGTCTTCTCGCGCTCTGTAAGCTCCTTCGTCTCTGTGCTTTATTAACATACTGTTAAGACAACTGTGTGGAGAGGTTTCTCCACCGAGAAGGAGACTGTGATATCCGGATTTCCGGGGCTTGATCTGCCGACGATCAAGGGATCGCCCACCTTACGGGCACGCCAAGGAGTAGGGGCAAGTTATCCCCGAACCTTGTAAATCCACTGTCTTAGCTTCTGTTTGTGTTTATTTCTGTTATTTTCCGCTGCTTGCTAACCTGAGTGCAGACAAGAAGTAATCAAAGAGTAAAAATCTCTTGTCGTGGCTATTCACACCCCCCTCTCTAGCCCAACATCCTTTCCTATTTCTCTCCCCCTTTGCCATATATCAAAACAGATAAATATAGCAGAAATAAGATTGCATAAAGGAAATAAGTAAGATTTTGCTGTACTGAACCAATTCATAATTAGACTTAAACTAAATCAGTCAATTTTCTCTGTAGGGACCTGTCTAACCCAATTAGCTACTTACTAACTGTTATAAACAGTAGTTTTTGCTAGGGTTAGTCAAGTTAAGTGTTTCTGTTCAAGTTAGATTTTCTAAACTTGACACTTAACTTGATTGCTGTGTAAGTTGTATTTATTGCCCCAATTACTGCAGATGCACTGACTTAAAGCATCTTGAATTAAGGCAAAGACCTAAGCATCTCAACCCTTTCTAGGTTATCAATCAAAAGTACCCTAAGGTGCTTGTGAGAGCTGGCTTCTAAGTCTATAGGTGCATGCAGTTCTAGGGTTAGGGCCTAGGCTAAGTCCATTTTCGAAAAAGCCCTAGTTTTGAAAGGGGGTAGTTTTGAAATAAAAATAAAACTAAGTCAAAAAATGAAAACTGATTTTGAAATTAAGTAAAACAGTTTTTCAAATTCTATTTTTAGAAACAAATTTTTACATCAAGTAAAATAAAGTTAATCTATTCTACAGAACACAATCCTAAATGCCGAATTGACCAGTAATCATAAGCTAGTAAACATAGAATAAAGCAGGTACTCTAGGTTCAATATAGTCATACAGTCAAACACAAGTCAACCCTACTGAGTAGGGGCAGTCAAATAGGTACTAGTACAATACTAATCAAATCTAGGACGAGGGACCGGGATGATCAGACGGGCCAGGCTGCCATGAATTGAATCGTGCCATCATTTCAATGAATCGTGCATCAGCAACTTCTCGATCGGCTCGACAAGCGTCCATCTGCTCTATATGATAGGCTTCGACCTCCTCTCGGAGACTCTGAACCTGTGTCTCTAAATGTGTCACTCTCTGGTAGAGTGTCGGTGGAGCGAGCTCGTCGATGTGTGCTCGGGCTGCTGTAGCGATGTCTCCAACGTCGACGTCAATCTCCTCGTCTGAGTCGATTGGAGCCCCGGCCTGCTGTCGTCTCCAACTAAGAACCCCAGTGGCCGACACCTCTAGACCCGCTAACGAGAAGTTCCTAAATCCTATTTCGTCAAAGTCAGTCATAGCGGTTATTTCACCCACAGTAATGTCACGACCGTGGTGATGAAGAAGGGATGTGATGATGTGGCAAAATGGTATGCGCACTCGTCCCTGGGTCGTGACACTGGACGCATGCAGAATGGTATGAAACTTATGGAGTCCAATGTCTATGTCAAGGTGATGGACTAGGGCATATAGAAGGAAAGCATGAAAGGGTCGCATAGTCCCGAGATCTCTGGTGGAGAGTGGTAAGATACAGCGGACCAGGACTCTATACAAGACATAGTCCTGTGCCTGAAGTTCAACGGCTTGAAAACGTCTATTTGCGGGGAGGTTTACCCTATAGAAATAGGAGTGGATGGTATCTAGGGTAATGTCTGAGTAGGGAGGATCAAATGGGGGGTTCCTAGGAGGATAGCAGCAAAATGTGGATTGAGAGGGTCGCAGTCCTAGGAATCGGTTCAACAAAGTAGGGGTGATAGTCAGAGGTATCCCTTGGACAGTAGTGTGAAACATTAGATTATCTTGTCGAATTATGTTGTTGTAAAATTCTGCACATAAGGATTCATTAATGGTATGAGTGCAGAAGACAAGATTATCTAATTGATAGAAGTTGATAATGTTCATAGCGACGGGACATGATTGGGTAAAGAAGTGCCTATTAAGATAACTTGTTTTAATAGGCTTGTAAATGGTTTGTGCAAATTTATTACATAATTCTAGTGTAGGAAATCTAGGGTCTGGACTAGGTTCGGCACTGGGGTTGGCCGGGTTTGGTCGGCGTCTTCTAAGTTAAGGAGATTAAAGGAAGCATAAAGATATTGCATTAAAAATAATTTAAATGCAAGAAAAATAAATAGTAATTATACCGGGCAGCTCGGGGAGGCATGGTTGAGGATGAGGACTTGCAAGATCTCCTTGGAATGAAAGAAGTGAAGAAGGGAGTTGATTTTGGTGTGGGAAGAGAAAGAGAATTAGGGTGCCTTATATAGGCACATCAACGGGGGCGCCCGGGAGCTTCCGGGCGCCCTGGTCAGTGCTTGCTGCCAAAGGCAGAGATTCGGCTGGTTGGGGGCGCCCGGGACAGCCCGGGCGCCCTCAATAGGGTGCTTTTGCAGCTTTTGCTGCATTGGAAGTGATGGGGGCGCCCGCGTGATTTCGGGCGCCCTGGTCAAGGGCAGAGGCAGCTTTTCTGTCTTGGGGGAAGAAAAAGCTATCGAGGGGGGGGGGCGCCCGTGTGGTCCCGGGCGCCCGGAATAGTATAGGAAAAGACAAAATTTTGTCTTGTTATCATTTGACCATGGTTTAATCGGTTTGACCATGGTTGGAATTGATTTGACTGTTTTGACTATGGTTTGACTGCTTTGACCATGGTTTGACTATGTTGACCATGGTTTGACTATGTTGACCATGCAAGATTATCTCATAGGCATCAAAAGAATTTCCAACCTTAATCTTACTGTCTCACCCAGTCTAGGGTTTTCAATCACGTTAGCCTTATAGGTTTCGTGAGACAGGTTTTGATAGTTAAGATTATTTTGAAAATTTTGATTAATTTTGAAGACAATTAAATTTTTGAAAACAATTAAATTTTTGAAAACTTAATTAATTTTGAAAATAATTAAATTTTGAAAATTTTTGAAAAGATGTTTAAATCTACAAATAACTGAAATTTTGTGTTAGATTCGAATTTGACAAAAATAATTTGAATTTGAATTTCAAAAATTGGCTTCCAGGTCTTGGCGAGGCACTAGGCCTTCTTTGGCCATAGCCTTATGGGATCATCCACCCTTTCCTTGACAAAGCCTTTTAATGAAATTTCATTTTCAAAATTATCCTTTGAAAAATTTTTGGTCTAACTAGTTTGGGTCTTGGATCGGTAGCTTCGGCTAGTTCCGCCAAATTGGCTTCCTAACGTACTATCATCTCACCTCCACCCAATACTATGTTGTCAAGTTCCAGTTAAGTTTGTTCAGTCCTTATACTAACCATTCCTAAATCTAAGCATGGTAAATTGCAGGAATTTTAAATAAACAATCAATCAAGCAATTGCAATTAAAAAAATTTTATCTAACAATGAATATAGTTTTCAGTTTGGCTCCCCCTGGACTAAAGCCACGGTGATGGTTAGGCAAGATGTGAATCTTGTCCTTGGGAATCCAATACTGATTTGATCCAGTTGGTTTGTTCAGGTATAGTTTAGGTACCCATGCCTGAATTTTACCTCTGGACTGATTCAGTACAGCAAAGTAAGATCTTTGCCGGGATTTGGTTCTATAGCCTAGTCCGGATCGATTTAGAACTGATTTCTGTTTTCCAAGGATCATGTCAAGACCCTTGGAACCAGATGTAAATCGTTCTAAAGCTGATCTAAGATCCTTAACCTGAGTTTTCAGGGAGGAGTTCTCCTTTTCAAGTTTTTCAACTCGAGTAGGGGTTCCTTCCTGAACCTTCTCGGTAAAGGGTTTAGAGTCAGCTCCCTCTTTCAGGAGTTTTACTTCCTGTCGGAGGGATTCGACTCGGAGTTTGGCTTTTGCCAAATCTCGAGAAAGAAATGAAATTAGTTCACTTAATTGACATCTATTGAAACCAGTTACCTTAATTTCGCCGTCTTCTGTAAAGGTCAGCTCGCCGTCGTCCTGTTCTGATTCTGACTCAGTCTCGACTTTATCTGAGGCGGTCAGAGCTAGTAGGTTTGATTGGGGTGCTTCTTCTTCTTCTTCTGAGGAAGATTCATCCCAGGTTGCTTGGAGCGCTTTCTTTCTTCTTGTCTTTTTGATTTCCTTTAAGTTTGGACATTCTGTCTTGTAGTGGCCCTTTTTCTTGCACTCGTAGCAGGTTACGTTAGGCTTGTTTTTATCATTTGCGGGTTCAGCCGGTTCGTCCTTTCTTCAGCTGATTTTCCGTTTGTTGGTTCGGTTCTTCAGCTCCTTGTAGTAGCTTCGGGCTAGTCGGACTAGCTTAGTTTGATCTCCTTCTTCGTCTTCTGAGTCTGAGTCTGAGTTAGACTCAGGTTCAGGTTCAGGCTTCTTCTTTGTTATCCTTCCAGTTTTACCTGCAACGAAAGCAATACCTTTCTCAACCATATTGGTGTTAGTTTGTTCGTGCAGTTCTAGTTCGGAAAACAATTCGTCTAATTTTATTTTTTGAAAGATCCCTTGAGACCTTGTATGCATCTACCATAGATGCCCACAAGGTGTTTCTAGGGAAGGCGTTTAAGGCATACCTTATTAAGTCACGGTTTTCAACCTTGTGACCTATAGTGTGAAGACCGTTCATTAACTCTTGGATTCGTGCGTGGAGCTGGGCTGCTGTTTCGTTGTCGGCTATCTTGATGGTGTAGAGTTTGTTCAAAAGCAGATCCCTCTTACTGATCCGAGTATCTGATGTCCCTTCGTGCAGTTCGATCAATTTTGCCTAAAGCTCCTTCGCACTGTTGAAGGGGCCCACCCGGTTCAGCTCCTCTTTTGTTAATCCGCATTGGAGAGTCTGAGTTGCTTTTGCGTCGGCTTCTATCTTGCGCTTTAGGGCGTTGTCCCATTCTGAGTAGCTTTGAGGAAGTCCTTCGGCGTTTCTGGGGATCTCCAGACCGGACTGGATAATGATCCACATGTCCACCTGAGTTTTCAGGTGGACCTCCATGCGACTTTTCCAGTAAGAAAAGTCTTCTCCACTGAAAAGTGGAGGTCTGGCGGTGCTAAAACCTTCTTGCATGGCCATTTTAATCTGTAACAGAAAGCTAACAAAAAAACAAATTTTCCAAGACTAGGTCTTGGATTAGTAGTGCTGGATAAATAAAATAACTAGGGGTGTTGCACCAACCTCGCAAAAAAAATTTAAACGAAATATGTAACGAAAATTCGAAAAAAATAGAAAATAAAGATCCGAAAAAAAATTTCAAACTGGTGGTTGCACCAGGTTTGAACTTCCCCGCTCTGATACCACTTGTTGGATCGATAGAACCGATAGAGGGGGGGTGAATATCGGTATTCGTTTTTCGAAAAATTAAGAGCAAGTGCACAGCGGAAATAAAACGAAAAATAACACAGAGACGCAGTCGTTTTTACTTGGTTCGGAGACTGGGTCGACTCCTACTCTATGGCCCACGGTCGTTGACCGTTTACTTTGGGCAATTCTATATTAGGCGCAAAATAGTTTACAAAGGATTACAGAATTAAGTACAGTAAACTTTTAAATAGCTCTTTTACCGACGTCCGAGGTGGTTCAACTTTTTCGGAGCAGCGGGACGTCGTCGGCTCGAGTTGGAAGGATTCCGGGGCGCAGCGTGTGAGAAGAAGAGCGTAGAAGCGTCGAGAGAATTGATGCTTGAGCCTTGGGGTCGAGGGCCCTTTATATAGGGCCTGGGGGCGCCCGGGACGTCGGGGGCGCCCCCCCCACATGTCGGTCGATCCCCCTTTCGCTCGGTCAACGTCTGATCCCTTCAAACTCGGGATCACATCTTGACCGGGGCGTCTGGAACGCTGGGGGCGCTCGGATTGACCGGGTATTGAGCTGTGGAAGCTTGCTTTGCTTTCTTGTGTTTTGTGTTTACCTTGGGGGCGGCCGGGACACTCCGGGCGCCTTGGTCAGTTGTTGCCTCATTCCTTTGAGGCTCTCTGAGCTGCAGACACTCGTTCCTTCGGTCCTGCATCCAGGGTTAGTCCAAAACACAATAAAATAATAAAATATTAGTTTATACAGCCTTAGCTATCTTGGTTCTGACTTTGGGCCTCCAAAATGGAACCCTAGGTCGAACCGACGCCTACTGTTCCCTCGACGGGGAACACGTCCTCACTTACTCCTCTCGGGAGAATGTACCTGATGCCAACCGCTCCTTTGGTTGGACTTTTGCCTGGCGGTCCTTTGCCAGGTCTTGGATACCGAGCTGTCCTTCGCCCGGTGCCTAGCATTCCTTCGCTAGGGCTTCAGTCTCAAGCTGTCCTTCGCTTGGCGCCTAGCAGTCCTTCGCTAGGGCTTTTGACCCTGGCATTCCTTCGCCAGTGCCTAGCAGTCCTTCGCTAGGGCTTTTTGCCCTGGCATTCCTTCGCCAGTGCCTAGCATTCCTTCGCTAGGGCTTTTTACCCTGGCATTTCTTCGCCAGTGCCTAGCAGTCCTTCGCTAGGACTTTTTACCCTGGCATTCCTTCGCCAGTGCCTAGCAGTCCTTCGCTAGGACTTTTCCTGCACACTTGAGTAACTTGTTAGAAAACAAGTAAGACTTAACTTTTAACCTCTGTTGCCATTATCAAAACACAGGTTTGACTTGGGTGCATTCTGCACCAACAGTATTTCGGAGCAGAGGGTCGTTGTCGGCACTTGTATCTCGAGATTGGAGGATTTTGGAGCAGAGCGCTTGAGTAGAAGAGCGTATTGGCATTGGAAAGTTGTATATCGAAGCCTTGGGGGTCGAGGGCTATTTATAGCAGTCCTGGGGGGCGCCCTGGACGTGACCTTCGATCCGCAACAGTCTCGGTCAGCCTTTATCCCTCAAGGATCGGGCTGAGGTTTGACTGGGGGCGCCCGGGACGCAGGGGGCACCCCGGTTGACTCAGTCTGCTGGCTTCTCGCTGGCTCAAACTCTATCCGCTTCGTTGGCTTGGACCCAGGGCGCCCAGAGCATCCGGGGTGCCCGGGAGCATGGGGGCGCCCTCCCTAGTGTGCTTCCGAAGCATTACTTGCTTAGCTTGTCTTGCCTTCACCTTGGGGGCGCCCGGGACCTCCGGGGCGCCCTGCCTAGCTGCTGCCCCTCTCCTTTGGGGGGTTCTGAGCTGCAGAAACTCGTTCCTTCGGTCCTGCATCCAGGGTTAGTACCAAACAAAACAAAGCAAGCATGTTAGTGAGTTTTACAACCGTAGCTGTCTTGGTTCTGACTTTGGGTCTCCAAAATGGAGCCCTAGGTCGAGCTGACACCTACTGTTCCCTCCACGGGGAATGCGTCCTCACTTACTCCTCTTAGGAGAGTTTACCTTTTGCCAACCGGCTCCTCCGGTTAGACTTTTTCCCGATGCACCTGACCAGGTCTTCGTACCCACCTTCCGAGCAGGTCTTCGGTGCCCAGCTCCTTGTCAGGGCTTCGTGCCCAGTCCTCGACCAGGACTTCGTGCCCACCTTTTGAGCAGGTCTTCGGTGCCCAGCTCCTTGTCAGGGCTTCGTGCTCAGTTCTCGACCTGGACTTCGTGCCTAGTGTACCTAGGGCTTCTTTCCCTGTACACTTAGTGAACATGTTAGATCAACATAATATCTTAACTTTTGAACCCTTTGCCATTATCAAAATCCAGGTTCGACTTAGGTGCTACCTGCACCAACACTAAGTTAGTAGCTGGCAATAAGCCTTGTCAAAAGATTCAACATCTCTCACACCGCCCAACTGAGTTTCTCAAAACCTCCACCATATCTTATCCCTTTAATTAGTGGGGCATGGATATAGTAGGCACTTTCCCCACCAGGCCTCAACAGAAGAAATTTTTATTGGTGATCGTGGACTATTTCTTCAAGTGGGTCAAAGTTGAGCCCCTCGCTCGAATAACGGAGGAGGTCGTCATGAAGACTCTGTGGAAAAATATTTTTTACCGATATGGAATTCCCTACAAGCTGGTGTCTAATAGCGGGAGATAGTTTCAGGGAAAGAAATTGAAAGAACGGTGTAAAGGTCCTGACATTCATCAGGCTTTCTCCTCAGTTGCCTACTCTAAGAGCAATGGCCAAGCTGAAATGGTTAACTAAGAGATTATTAGAGGCCTCAAGATCAAATTAGAACATGTTAGAGGAAGCTGGGTGGAAGAATTACCAAGCATCCTTTGGGCCTATCGAACTACGCCAAAGGACACAGGTCAGACTCCCTTTCATCTAGTTTACAGAGGAGAAGCAGTCGTCCCGGTCGAGGTGGGGGAAGAATCAGTAAGGTGGCACATTTATGATCTGGGTGCAATGACCAAGAGAGGCTTGTCGATCTTAACTTGGTAATAGAAGTCAAGGATCTAGCTGGAGGTTTATAGTCAACGACTAAAGCAGATGTACAGTAAAAAGATGATCCCTCGGACCTTTCAAGTTGGAGATCTTGTATGGAGGTGAGTGAAGCTGGTCGGGAAAGTCAGCAAGTTAGAGCCTCAATGGAATGGTCCATACCGTATAATTACAAAGTGACAAGTGGAAGCTATTATTTGCAAGAATTAGATGGGAAAAAGTTAGATCGATCATGGAGTGTCAATCACCTACAACCTTATCAAACTTAATAAGTATGATTTTTATCTCCTTGTTTGCTAAACGCGCCTGACCACTCTTTGTATTGTGTATATACTTGCTTTTTAATGAAGAGATAGATAAAAATTTAAGTGTGGAGGAGGTGGCTAGTTCTTTTAAATGGTTTTGGTGAGAAGTGATGTATTTTGAAGTTTATTATCAGTTTTTATGGATTTTAAGATGGATTTTAATACTTTGATGGAACTAAAGGAATGGGAAAGTATCAAGTGGGAAATACAATAAGGAAGGAAGGAGAAAAGATAGTGAAGTTTAAGATGAAGAAGTAGTGTGCCAAGTTTGTGAAATGGTGTATCAAGAAAGAGTTGCGAAAATTGTTTAGTGAAGTTTACATGTGGAATATCTTAATTCCTAATTATGATTTGAAGTTTTAAGTTTTATGAAGCAAATTTAGGGAAGAATTAGTGATCTTAGGAAGTTCTTTATGACAACTCATTTGACATTGAAGTTGGGAATTGAAGCATTTGGAAATCTGGAAATCTGAAATAAGAATGGAAAAATAAGGTTTCAAGTGATATCATGTAAGCTCAGTTAGCTATGGTAAAGAAGTAAAAAAAAAAGAGAGAAGAAGCAAAAACAGAAGTGTTAGCTACAAACAAAAAAAAATAGAAAAAAAACAAGCAGTAGAAGAAAAAAAAAGAAAAAAAGGGGAATAAACACAAAGTATCCGGAGAGGGGTAGAATTCTGAAGTGGAAGAAGTTGACAAGAAGCCATATGAGTTTGAGACGTAGTGTTGATTGAAAGGAAATGAATTTGGCAGAAAACAGTTTCAGAGTTCTGAGATTTTGGCTACTGATCAGCCCTTGATCGGTCACCAGTCCGATCAGGGAGGAGCCTGATCGGTCATCAGAACGATCAGGAGCTATTCAGTCTGAGCAGAATTAACACAGTCGGATCTCCAAAACTATCAGGCAGAGTCTGATCGGTCTCTGGACCAATTAGTGAAGCTGGCACAGTACAGAACACTGCATTCAGTATTGAACCTCCTCCAAATCAGCTGATACTCACTTCCCTTGGCTCGGAATTCATTAGAAGCTACCATGAGAGGGCAAAGTGCATTAGAAATAGTTTTGAGTATCCAAGTCTTCTATTTTCCTTACTTTCCCATATTTCTTCTTCATGCTATATTTCTTTACCATATTTCTTTTCTTATCGTATCATATTTCTCTATTTTCTTTATCATGAGTCTTGGTATCAAAATTCATGGAACTCCTCTTTCATTCTATTCATTTCATATTTCTTTAATTTGTTCTAATAAACCTTTGTAGATGTGAATCCAAGGCAAGAATGATGGTGGAGAGTAGATAATAAGCAAGCTTATGGTAGTTCAAGAAACATGTTGTGTTTGAGTGAGCTCCACTTTCATTGAAATGCAGAACTTAGGAAGAGAGCCACTAAAATTCCTTTTGGGAGGTTTTGTATGTTGAGTTCATCTCAATGAGTCATGAAGGAGAAAGTATGCTAAGTTGTTGATTTAAGGACAAGATACTAGTCTATTGAGCTTAGATTTTTGAGAATTGGCAACCCTAGGTAATTTCTTTTCAATTACTTCTTACTATGATTGGGAATAATCTAGGGGGGATACATCTTTAGTTTACTAGTAGCTTGTCCGAGACACCCAAGAATAAGTGTGGGGGAGTTGATAACTTTCATTTTGTTGATTAAATTAGGCCCTCAAATCCATGTTTTGATCCACTTTCATATGCTTAAGTTTGCATTTATATTAGATTTCATGGATTGTCTCCATTTTAGCTTAAAATTCAATTCTTTCTATATTTAAGATGTTTTGGCACTAAAATTGAATATCATTTTGTAGGTTTCAAATGATCATGGACCTAGATCAGATTGGGTCAAACTTGAGTCAGAATTGGACTCGGATCAAAGGGATCAAGCATCGGATTAACATGGGCCGTCCATTCAAGAGAACGGTTAGATTTAAGCCATCCGCCAACTTCTGGTTGATCCAAGCTCAAGATAGACTTAATCAAGTTCATGGATCAAGATATGAAAGTTTGGGCCAGATCAGAGTTAATTCAGCCGTTGGATCAAGCACTAGAGGATCTAGGCCGTCCATTCAAGAGAAGGGAGGATCTGAGCCATCCGCCACAGATCTGATTGATCCGAGCTAAGGAGCAGCATATCAGAGCCCTTGATCAAGATCTGTGAGGTTTGGTTCAGATCGGACTTGATTCGACCGTTTGATGAGTCCAAAACAATCACAGCCGTCCATGTTTTCAGTTGGGAATTTTAATCAAAACTTCTCCGTGCTTCGTCGTCGTCGCGAATTCTCTGCTCCAGTTGTTCATTGTTTCTTCTCGATTGTTGCGGGCGACCACTCCAGATCCAGATCTCTTCGAGGTTTCGAATCATCAAGGTCTTTTCTCCGTGAGATCTGCTTCAAATCTGTTGCTGCCAAGCCCTGGTGAGGGTCTCGCCAAGTTTTACTCCGACCAAATCAATTCTCGCTCGATCGCTATCTTCTCCGATTGGAACCTTCAGCGTGTTAGTACAGAGGGGTTCTCTGCGTGGCACTGGGAGTTTCTGAGCCGGAGTTGCACCAGCTGATCGAGGAGAAAGGGAAGGGAGGAAGATTTCAGCCAGTTCGCTAATCGGACGCAATTCGATCGAAGGAGTTTGTCCTTGCAGATTTTCGATCTAAGGGGTTCTTAGATCGATTCTTGTGTGATGGCAAGGAGCAAACCTTGGTGACGAATCTGATCTGGAGTCAGTAGTTGTTAGATTTCATTTCTGAATTGTTTCAATTGTTTCTGAATTCTGTTCTTAGTTCTGTATCAGTTTGTTTTCAGCTACTGATCGGTCTGCTCGACCGATCCAGATAGCTACTGATCGGTCTGCCAACCGATCAGGCTTGTATCTGATCGGTCAGCCGACCGATCAGGAGATTTACTGCACAAAATTACTCTGTTTCAATTTTCAGCTTGCTTCAATTCTTTATCTCCAAATTTAGATACATTCTTAGTTTCATCTCTGCAATAAATATCAGTTTTATATTTTCGATTTCAAATTGTCTTGTTCAATTTTCCTAGTGTTTAAGTTCAATTCTTGCAATACCTAGTTTAACCCTACTTAGTTAAGTCAATTCCATTTCAAATTTTATTTTCGTTCTTACTTGCAAAACAAAACCCGCATTTTATCTCGAAAACCCAAATCATTTGACGACAAATAACTTTCAAGCTTGATTCAAACACTCACGACTAGTCCTTGGAAAAAAATATGACCTGAGGCCCCTATTCTACATTTAATCTTGCTAGCAAGGGTTTTCAGTTATAAATTATAAATTTGAGGTTCACTTGTGACACCTATTCGAGACCCATCACTTATTCACCCTTAGTGTGGCTCAATCTCCCTGATTGGTGTTGGGACCGGGTGCATGTCGACAAGGATACGGGTTCGTAAAATTTTAAATTTTTACGTGCAGCGGAAGAATTAGCATAAAATAATTTCCTAAATTATTTTAACCACGTATCTAGCATGCAACCTTATGATGTGTTGACATAATCATAAATTAAAACTTTGCGGAAAAGGTAAACTAATTTACTAAGTACCTCTCGTAACTCGAAGTAAGGGACGAGATCCAACCGTAGCGTCCCTTGGAAGCTCCGCCTCTATTCGCGTCCACACCGAGTTCTCTTCGGGATGACTTCGCAAAGCCACGAGTTTTGTGCCGACGAGAACTACTAGATTCTCCGAAGACACAACTAGAAGAACAAGAGAAAAGATAGGAAACTAACCACCCGAGAAACGGAATCGAATTCCGAGAAGGAAGGAGATGTGATCCGCTTCTTCTTCTTCTTGGTTGGCTTCTCCTTGGTGTAGATTGCTCATGCCAACTCCTTGGAGAACAATGAAGGTGCGCCGGCCCTAGGAGATCTAGGTTGGGCGCCGACCCTAGATGGGAGGGAGAAGGAGAAGAGAATAAGAGAGAGAGAGGGAGAGGATTAACTCTTAATCAACTCTATTGATTGGAATTGAAGGCTAGCCTTTGGTTCCTTTATATAGCAACCTCTCCCTTGCTAAGTCTCCTCTTTAACGGAATTAATTTTCATAAGAAATTTATCTTATAAATTTTCTTATAAATTATTCCGTTAGGCCTAGTTTTATTATAACTAACTTTATAATAAAACAATTAATTCTCTTCTTTAATTATGGAATAAATTTTATAAGAAATTTATAATTTTTCTTTTAATGGAAAAATCAATTCATAATTGATTTTATAAAATTAAAATAAACCATTCCACGGATTATTTTAATTTCCAAAAAAGAAATAAATTTCTATAAATTTATTTATATAAATTTCTTTATACAAATTTATTTATCCATAATTTATAAAACAAATCGCGCTAGATTTATTTTATTAATTAAACCAAATTAATTGGTTTTCTCCCTTTTAAGTGGTCGGCCAAACCAAGGGGGTTTGGCACCCTCCTTGGCCGGCCAATCAAGTCGCATCTATCGCGAATTAAACTCATTTAATTCGCCCAATAAGCCTTCAAAAGACTTATCCAATTTTAGCTTCCATTGCGCCTCTGATTAATTCAGATTCGACTTATTTCTCTTGATCGGAAAATCTAATTTTCAACTCGTTTTAAATCCCTCGGATTACTCGTAGTGCGTGTGACTAAATAGGCTTTCGATTTATGTTGGCTGTCTATAATCAACCAATTATAGAACGGTCATGAGTGGCACCTAGTAGTACATCATGACCCCCAATTAATCGAAAGATCAACGGTTTGACCTCAGAAGTAATTCTGAAACCCTTCAGTAGCTCTAATGAGTCGTGCCTCATTCCCTTCACCACCTTATACCCACTTGGTTCAGGACACGGTCTATATGTGTCAGTCCCCACTAGGCTGACTACGTCACACCTAGCCCAAGTAGTGACTTTCTCGTCCTTTGGATTTCTAATTACTCTCATGTATTTAAGAGACTCGCACTCTAAACATGATATACTCTGGCCAGAGGTTTTGAGTAACAATCCGACGATAGGCCTGGGTATACATCTCCTCGCAAGGAGTGGTGAATCCTTTGTAGGCTGTTCAAACATCTTCGGGCACTTCGGCTTATACCCAATCATCCTGGGTCCACACCTCCTTGGAGATGCTTGCTTAAGATGTTAAAGTATAAGTCTCCATGACCAAGATGACTTGAACACCGCAAGTCAAAGGAACATCGCACTTAAGCTGCAGTAAGAACTTCATTGACATATCTACATGTAGATTCCCATATGAAGTCTTACAGCTAGTCACTCCAATGAACTAGTTCCCTTAACTAGCATCCATGTTTATCTCCGGACATCCCAATGTCACCAGCCAGTGAGAATCAGCTGATTAGAGAATAACCCATGCTAGTCTCAACAGAATTGATAGTGTCTATATTTATCAATTCATCGACTAGGGATATTTTCAATACTTCACAATTGCACATTTAGAGATAGTCACTAGTTGTGATCCCATCACAAATTCTCTTATGCTGTGAATTGTATTGCAGACATTCAGTAGATGAGTTCAAGATCCCAATCAAATACACAAAACATGTATACTCAAATAGTGAATTATCATTTATTAATATAAATGTTTACATCATAAGGCGATTGCCTTAGGACACTTCTCTCATATCACTAACAAACTCCCACTTGGCCTAATGCCAATCGCTACGGTATCCAATACCATAGGCTCTAACATGCCCCTCAAACTTGCTTTGAGGCAAGACCTTAGTTAAAGGATCCGCTATATTCCTTTCAGTGGGAACCCTCTCAATTTATATGTCATTCCTACTTATAATCTCTCTGATCAGATGATAGCGGCGAAGCACGTGTTTGGATCGCTGATGAGACCTTGGTTCCTTCGCTTGTGCAATAGCTCCATTGTTGTTGCAGTAAACCGGCACTGCTTCATCAATGGTTGGAACCACACCAAGTTCTGAGACAAACTTCTTGATCCAAACTGCTTCCTTTGCTGCTTCCGAAGCTGCGATATATTCTGCTTCCGTGGTAGAATCCGCTACGGTGTCTTGTTTGGAACTTTTCCAACTTACTGCGCCTCCATTCAAAGTAAATACGTATCCAGACTGCGATTTGGAGTCATCCTTATCTGTCTGGAAACTGGCATCTGTATACCCACGTATTACCATATCTCCTTCTCCATATATTAGGAACACATCCTTAGTTCTTCTTAAGTACTTAAGGATTGTCTTGACAGCCGCCCAATGATCCATTCCTGGATCCGACTGGTATCTGCTTGTGACGCTCAAAGCATACGATACATCGGGTCTAGTACATAACATAGCATACATGATAGATCCTATTGCGGATGCATAGGGAATCTTATTCATGCAAATCCTCTCGTCTTCTGTGCGCGGACACATAGACTTTGAAAGGTTGATCCCATGCCTGATGGGAAGGTAACCTTTCTTGGATTCCGACATGCTAAACCTTTTTAGCACTCGGTCTATATATGTAGACTGCGAAAGACCAAGCAACCGTTTTGATCTATCTCTATAGATTCTAATCCCAAGGATATAGGTTGCTTCTCCCAGGTCTTTCATGGAGAAAGTTTTGGACAACCAAATTTTAACTGTCTGTAAGACTGATATATCGTTTCCTATAAGTAATATGTCATCGACATATAATACTAGGAATACGACTGCACTCCCACTAACCTTCTTGTACACACAAGGTTCGTCAGGATTTTGTGAGAAATCAAACTTTTTGATTGTCTCATCAAAACGGATGTTCCAGCTCCTAGATGCTTGCTTCAGTCCATATATGGATCGTCGAAGCTTGCATACTTTGGTTTTATCAACCGATGTGAAACCTTCAGGTTATATCATGTATACATCCTCAAGCAGGTTTCCATTAAGGAAAGCTGTTTTCACATCCATTTGCCATATCTCATAATCATAATGAGCTGCTATGGCTAGGAGCATCCGAATGGATTTAAGCATAGCTACTGGCGAATAGGTTTCGTCATAATCAATTCCTTGTTTCTGACGATATCCTTTTGCCACTAATCTAGCCTTAAAGGTAACTACATTACCTTCCATGTCGGTTTTCTTTTTGAAAACCCACTTGCACCCTATGGGCTTAATCCCTTCAGGTGGGTTAACCAAGTCCCATACTTGGTTTTCGTACATGGAATCCATTTTCGACTTCATGGCTTCAAGCCACTTGTCCCTTTCTGAACTTTTCAGAACATCTTCATAACTGATAGGTTCGTCATCGCTTATGAGTAACACGTCGTTCGATTCACTTATGAGAAATCCGTATCTCTCTGGAATATTGCGTGTTCTATCAGACCTACGAAGAGGTGTTGTTGTTTTAGGTTCAACTGATAGTTCATCATTATGAGGTATTGGTTGTGGGTCTAGACTAGGTGTCTCTGTGATGTCTATTGGAGTTTCTTGAACTTCATCAAGTTCAATGCCACTCCCACTGTTTTCTTGTAAAAGAAACTCTTTCTCCAGAAATACAGCATGCCTTGAAATAACACCTTTTGTTCCAAGGGATGATAGAATTGGTAACCCTTCGTTTCCTTAGGGTACCCAATAAATAGACATTTATTAGACTTAGCATCCAATTTGTCTGATATAGTCCGCTTCACATAAGCAGGACAACCCCATATCTTAAGGTGAGTTAAGTGAGGTTTCTTACTATTCCATGTCTCATATGGAGTAGTAGAGACTACCTTGGTCGGGACTCTGTTTAGCAAGTAAATAGCTATCTTAAGTGCATAACCCCAAAAGGATTTTGGAAGAGTTGCATGGTTCATCATAGACCTAACCATGTCCATCAAGGTTCGGTTACGCCTCTCAGATACACCATTATGCTGTGGTGTATACGGCGGAGTCCATTGAGACAATATCCCATTGTCCCTTAGATAATCTTGAAATTCTTGACTCAAGTATTCACCACCCCGATCGGATCGCAGTATTTTAATACTTTTGCCAAGTTGTTTCTCTACTTCATTTCTGAACTCTTTGAATTTCTCAAAAGCTTCAGATTTGTGTTTCATCAAGAACACATACCCGAATCGTGAGTGATCATCGATAAAGGTAATGAAGTAGCTATAGCCTCCTTGTGCAAGAGTTGACATTGGTCCACATACATCAGTATGTATTAGACCAAGCAATTCTCCCACTGGATTACCCTTTTTGGAAAAGGGTAATTTGGTCATCTTGCCTTTTAAGCAGGATTCGCATGTATCAAATGAACCGGGTTCAAATGATTTCAGAATTCCACATCGGTGCAATTCGGTCATGCGTTTCTTGCTTATATGGCCAAGACGACAGTGCCACGTGTAGGAGTCTATTCGATTATCTATTCGAGCACGTTTGTTGCTAACTTCGATATTGAAAACGTCACTGGATAAATCTAACGTGTAGATGCCATTGCACAAAGTTCCATTCCCATAAAGAACGTCATTTAAAGTTATGTAACAACAATTGTTACTAAAAGTTAAATGATAACCTTTTTCATTCAAACATGAAATAGATACAATGTTCTTTATTAACGAAGGAACGAAATAACAATTATCCAATTCTAAGACACGTCCAGTGGGGAGCTTTAGCAAATATGTTCCGATGGCAACAACAGCAATCTTTGCTCCATTCCCAACTCGCAAATCTGCTTCTCCTTTGACGAGTCTTCTTCTATTCCTTAGCCCCTGTATGCCATTACATATATGTGAGCTACACCCAGTATCAAGTACCCAGGTATTTGAGGAAATAGAGTGGCATTCAATAACGAAGATACCTGAAGAGGATGGAGCATCGGATGCCTTCTTCTTCAAGGACTCAAGATAAACCTTGCAGTTTCTTCGCCAATGACCCTCCTTGCCACAATGATGGCAAGTTCCTTTTGGTTTCTTTTCAGTCTTCTTGGCCTTTTTCTTCTTCCCTTTGTTCTGTTCCTTGGCCTTCCTCTTAGAACCTTTCTTCGAGGAACCAACTAATAGTACCGCCTTTTGATCCGGCTTTACAGAAGGCTCTACAGTTTTCAGCAGGTTGAGCAACTCAGGAATGGTGGTCTCTAGTTTGTTCATCCGATAGTTCATCACAAATTGTGAATAACTCTTGGGCAAACAACTCAGAATTAAGTCAATACTTAATTCATGATCCATTGCAAAATCGAGTGCGCTCAGTCGCTCAATGTACCCCAACATCTTTAACACAAACTGCGAGGCAGAAGTGCCTTCCTGCATCTTAGTAGTGAAGAGGAGTCTGGAGACTTCGAACCTTTCGGATCTCGCCTGCTCTTCAAACAACTCATGAAGATGGAAGATGATGGTATAAGCATCCATATGCTCATGCTGCTTTTGCAGCTCAGGTACCATAGAGGCTAGCATGATGCAACTCGCAAGTTCAGAATCGGTCACATGTTTCTGATAGGCCAACAATTGGTCTGGAGTTGCATTCTCTGGAGGATGGTCGGGAAGTTGATTTTCAATGACATAAACAAGCTTTTCCGCCTTGAGGACTATCCTCAGGTTTCGAAGCCAGTCCATGAAGTTCGGCCCAGTCAGTTTATTGGTGTCCAAAATGGAACGCAAGTTTAGAGAAGACATGATCGAGTGATTATCTTAGAAATACAAATTGAGTTTATGTGAGAAGAATGATTAAAGAATGTATCAACATACATAAATAAAATCCTATTTATTTTTCAAATTGAATAACCCTTTTTATCAATTCGGGAGATCGTAGGAACATCTCCAAATAGGTTGATATCCAACCATAGATAAGAACAACCATGACTGTGGCCATCAAGTTTTTCTTAGCTATGAAGGTAGGTAATTACACCGATTACA
The DNA here is from genome assembly GCA_024364735.1 of Boesenbergia rotunda. Classification (NCBI taxonomy): domain Eukaryota; kingdom Viridiplantae; phylum Streptophyta; class Magnoliopsida; order Zingiberales; family Zingiberaceae; genus Boesenbergia; species Boesenbergia rotunda. The sequence goes on from JAGFNQ010004948.1 coordinate 134,114, forward strand.
TATCACATATATGTAACTATCACTTTATGCTATCAACTAATTGAATGTTGCATAAATCATTGGGTTGTTAACTCATTAACAAGTATGTAACATTATACATAGCACCCAATTGCACCTCTCTTTACATCGACCTTGGCTGTGGCACAACAAATCGATGCTCCAAGCTTAAGGCTGACCCATTAATTAAGAAATAGTTTTAATATGGTTGGAGCTCATTCAACCGTTCAGTCAGGCTTGGATGTGTCCAACAACCAAAACTAAGGATTGACCTCTGACTCCAACTATATTATTCATAAACTAATTCCATGGTTTTGAAACATGTTGAGGTTCAAGTCGGGCATGGATGTGTCATCAACCCCAAACGAGAAACAAAACTCCGGTTCTAACCATATTAATGGAAGGTGTTGGCCTTAATATTTTTAAGGGGTTTTGGGTTCATCTTTTCTAAGCACATTCATGAATATGTCATGACTAACGATTTCCTTAATAAAGTATGTATGTGACTTAATTTATCAAGTCTCATTAATTGAATTAGGAACCGGATTTCCTAATTCTAATTTCATACTTTATTAAAGGAATTGTTTTGGGAAACAATTTCCTAAATTGTCATAATCAATTTCGGAAATAATATGTTTAAGACTTTGATTTCTCTAAAATCAAAATCTTA
>JAGFNQ010004948.1:137546-154451 GCA_024364735.1 Boesenbergia rotunda
ATAGCCCTCTGGTACCATGAGCTCTTCTTATATTTGCCCAAGGTTGGAGGAGTCGGAAGGTCGACTATCCACCCGTTCGGGAAACGAAATGGAGTGGGAGGCTTAAAGAAGGAAAAACAGTTTTTCCGACCTTTGTGAGAAGAAGGGAGCCGGTCCAAAAATTGACAACCTGTGCGGTGTTAGTGATATGAAAGAAGTGTCCTAAGGTAATCGCCTTATGATTGTAATAATTTATTTTAATAAATGAATATTCACTATTTGAGTATACATGTTTGTGTATTTGATTGAGATCTTAAACTCATTTACTGAATGTCCGCAATACAATTCACAGCATGAGAGAATTTGTGATGAATTCACAACTGGTGATTATCTCTACATGTGCAATTATGAAATATTGAAATTGTCCCTAATCGATGAATTGATAAATACGGACACTATCAATTCTGTTGAGACTAGCATGAGTTATTCTCTAATCAGCTGATTCTCACTAGCTGGTGACATTGAGATGTCCGGAGATAAACATGAATGCTAGTTAAGGGAACTAGTTCATTGGAGTGACTGGCTGTAAAACCTCATATGGTAGTCTACATATAGATATGTCAGTAAAGTTCTTACTGCAGCTTAAGTGCGATGTTCCTTTGACTTGCGGTGTTCAAGTCATCTTGGTCATGGAGACTTATACTTTGACATCTTAAGCAAGCATCTCCAAGGAGGTGTGGACCCAGGATGATTGGGTATAAGCCGAAGTGCCCGAAGATGTTTGAACAGCCTACAAAGGATTCACCACTCCTTGCGAGGAGATGTATACCCAAGGCCTATCATCGGATTGTTACTCGAAGCCTCTGGCCAGACCATGACATGTTCAGAGTATGAATCTCTTAAATACATGAGAGTAATTAAAATCCGTAGGACGAGAAAACGTTACTTGGGCTAGGTGTGACGTAGTCAGCCTAGTCGGGACTGACATACATAGACCATGTCCTGAACCAAGTGGGTATAAGATGGTGAAGGGAATGGGGCACGATTCATTATAGCTGCTGAAGGGTTTCAGAATTGTTTCTGAGGTCAACCGTTGATCTTTCGATTAATTGGGGATCATGATGTACTACTAGGTGTCACTCATGATCGTTCTATAATTGATTAATTATAGACGGCCAACATAAATCGAAAGCCTATTTAGTCACACGCACTATGAGTAATCCGAGGGATTTAAAACGAGTTAAAAATTGGATTTTCCAATCAAGAGAGATTAGGTTTGGTTGAGCCAAACGATAAGTCGAATCTGAATTTTTCAAAGACGCATCGGAAGCGTAAAATGGCTAAGTCTTTTGAAGACTTAATAGATGAATTAAATAAGTTTAATTCATTGGGGCGTGGCTTGGATAGGCTGGCCAAAGAGGGCCTTTATCCTCTTTGCTTGGCCGGCCACAACAAAGGGAGAGAACCAAGTTTTTAGATCAATTTATAAAATAAACCAAGTGTGGTTTGTTTTATAATAAACCAAGGTTTGGTTTATTTCTTCATAGAAATTAAAATGAACCATGGATTGGTTTATTTTATAAAATCAATTATGGATTGATTTACCAATTATGGATTGATTTACCATGATAAGGAAATTTATTCCATAGGAGAGAAGAGACTTGATTGATTTTTATCATGAATTAAAATATGATTTTAACCATGATATAAAATCAAACTTGGCATGATGGAATAAGTTATTCCATATTTGAGAGGCTTGATGGTTGAGAGGCTACTATATAAAGGACCCAAGGCAAGGCTTGAAAAATAATTGAAGAGATGAAGGCATAGGCTCTCTCCCTCTCTTTCTCTCCTTCTCTTCTCCCCTTCTTGCCGTGCGTCAACGAGCCCCAAGAAGGAGCACCAACCGGCCGCCCCTGCCCTTTCCCTGCCGACCACCACCTGCTGCCGGAAAAGGAAGCTCTGGCCATCTCTTGGCCGGAAGAAGGTGCTGCTGGAATTAGAGTTTGCCGTAAGGATCTTTTTGCCGCAAGCCTCTTCTTTTGCTTCGCCGGAATTTTGATTCCGGCCATCCTTTTGTGGTTAGTCTTCCGACTTCTCTCTTGGTTTTTCTCGTCGCGTTCTTGGAGAATCTAGTAGTTCTCGAGAACACGAAACTCGTGGCTTTGCGAAGTCATCCCTAAGATACTCGGCGTGAACGCGAATAGAGGCAGAGCTTCCAAGGGGCGCTTACGGTTGGATCTCGTCCCTTCCTTCGAGTTACGCGAGGTAATACGTAAATTAGTTTACGTTTCTGAAAAATTTTAAATATATGATCATGTCTACACAAGATAAAATTGCATGCTTAGAAGTGTGGTTAAATAATTTGAGAAATTATTTATGCTAAACCTTCCGCTGCACGTAATTAATTTTTAAAATTACAAACCCGCATCCATGTCAACATGCACTCGGTCCCAACATGCGGACCATAAAGTGGAAAGATCCTAATCCTATTTGCATGGTATGATAGAAGTAATGAAAGAAGAGTGGGGTCATGGGGATGTCGTATAACTTGAAAATGATGACCACCCTGCTTAGAATCGTGAAAATATTGGGGGTCATTTGGGTCAAAGGTGTTTCGAAATGATGGGAGACCTCTTCGAAGAATGCTGGTATAGGGAATTTTAGGTCGTTTACTACATGGCCTAGGAAGAAGAAATAATAATCTGGGGGACGTGAGCAAGGGGCTTGGTCGGATTTTAGGATCCTAACTTTGTAGCCCGACGAAATGTCATACTCAAGGCGCACTTCAGCACACTGTGCCCCAGTCACGGTAGATTAGGTACATGATGAGAATACTCAGTTCTATTCTATGTTATTTCATCCTATTTTGTATGACTTTGCTACTTTTCCTTCTTTTTTTCTAGAGATCTATTCCTTGTTTGCTTTCATTAATAGGACGCGATTTGGAATGAAAATGAACAAAATCGGAGTAAAATGGAGTCGGGAGCCTGGACGTGGCCCTGGAGGCACATGCCCTACGACTTCCACTGTTGGGTTGTGCCCCCCCTGGCACGACCCGTGCGCTTCTTCAGCCAAGTCCTGCCCCATGGCACGGTCGTGCAACTAGCCATGACAAGATTGTGCCCATGGCACGGTCCATGCCCCGAGTCCACTCATGGCCACGACCAGGCTACGCCACACAAGCATGGCCATGCCCAAGCCGTGCCATAATTGCCTCAAGTGGCATGGCCCTTGCCTCAGTCGTGCCCAGCTCTTAGGGAAAGGCATAGCTCGTGCCGCCTCCCATGCGCCCCCCCCCCCCCCCCCCCCCCCCTAAAAGGGGGCTCTTCCCTTTGGAAAGGTGTAGCTTGGATCCTTTGATCTTTTGACCTAGGGTTTTGTCCTAGGTCCTTGTAGAAGAGTTCTCCCCTCTAGGAGAGACCCTAGAGTTGCTCTCACTGCCTCCTCAACGTCATCCACCTCTAGAGCAGGAAGGACTTTCAAGAAGATCGTGCTTCGACGACAAGCTTTCTCCTCCCTCTCCATCCTTCCCCTAGGGTTGTAGAAAACTTTGTTTACTTTCTTCTTATTGTATTCTTCTTGCAATGGAGTAATTCTCCACATCTAGAATGTAGAGAGTAGTTAGGATGTGATGATGTTATATGAACTATGTATTGATGCAATGTTCTAATTCAATAAAATATTCATGCTTTGTTCTATGTGTATGTTGCCTTATATGTGTTTATTGGAATGCTTGAATGGTGAATACATGTATGGTTTGGCCTCCACGTAGAGGGATTATTCGAGATCATCCCGGGGGGGCCCTCTGTGACAAGGATATCCTTTCAACTAGACGTCTCAAGCGTTACTTTGAAATGGAGGTTATTCCCTTACAAAAGGTTAGCTGACACAACTTAATGGGTTTCTTCCTATCCCGTGATAGGAAGTATCTAGTGTAACCTAGAGACAGATGACCGAGGCAGTTTATGACCAGACTCTCTAGGTTACCTATTCTACTTAATGACATTTGATACTAAAGGTAAAAGTACTCCGATACACTTCTGCAAGGCTAATACCAGTACATAGCTAGGATCTCTACAAGAACATAGAGATTAGGATATGAATAATACATAGGACATCTACTCGTATTGTAGTGAAATTAAAATCCTAGATTTCACCTATCCTTCTCTTCCCCAAGGACCAAAGATCTCTCTCTCTCTTTCTCCCTCTTCTCTTCTTCTCCTCTCTTCCTCTCTCCCTCTAGCAAGCTATTCTCTGTCACGACCTAGCAAAGTCTAGATAGCTAGCCCTTGCCTAATCAACTGGTGTTTTAATCAACAGTCCCTATGGATCGATATTTTATTACTTGACGATGTTTCCATGCACTTGTAGATCGCACATTAGTACACCCATACCAGAGGGCTAAGAAGGAGGCTTGGTCCATCGAAGAAGGAAACAAAGGGGAGAAGAGATGAACTTACGCAAGAAAAGTAGTTAGCTGTAAAAGAGGAGACAAAGAAGGGGAACTAGCAAGCTCGAAGTTGAGAGGCGGCAGAGACAAGCAGAGCAATACTATAGCTCTCCAGCGGCCCATTCTGTCCCTATATAGCTTCGTTCGAAAGATCCAAGCCGTCTGATTTAAGGCATGCAACCCAACAATACCTTGAGCGTTAGATGAGCATGGGAAATGAGGCAGGAGGCATTTTAGCTTTATACCTCGGAAAAAAAATTCTTAGAGGAATTGTGCTAAAGCAATGCACTGACACTATCACTGTGCTGACACCAGAGAGGTGTATCAGATAGATAGCACCATGCGTCATGCAAGTCATGGGCACGCTGGACAAGGGCATTAATTATGGCACACACCTAATTAAGGTAGATTATCTCTCAAATCACAAAAATCTCACCACCACTCTGCCCTTAAATGTCTATGTCAAACCTCTCTCCTACGTGGCCTTCGTGGTGGTACACAATCGTCACTGCGGTCACATCATCCAATCAATCGAACTCATATCTCCTTCGATTGAACTTGGAGGGGATATTGTGATAAAGTAAGTCAAAGTGGGGCCACATGACCTTGAAAAGGGGGAATTAAGTCAACGATGTGGCTTGCGTAGGTTATCGGAGGACTCTCTCCTCGGGAAAGTGCTTTCCTGAGCAGGGCTCCTCTAAGCATGGCTAGTTAACCACAATTATAGGACGCCCAAATACTTCTCTTAGAGAACCTTCCTGAGCGGGTGGTCCCTCCCAACCGGGTAACCTCTCTCAAATCAGTAACTTTTGTCCTAGGTAAAATCAAATTCTATACGTTATCGAAAACAATAAATGTGCATGAGGAATGCCTCAATAGTAATGAAAATTTTAATAATCGAATGATCAAAACGTATGTTAATAATTACCTTTAATAAAAAAAAATATTGGACCAAGTAGCAAATGAACCTGGGGTGATCGGCCCGACCCCACGGAAGTTTCCCACCGGTCACCAGGGTAAATCGGGAAGTGCTCATGGTGGGCGGTCTAGAAGCCCAGCGTTCCAGGGTTCGCGCCCCATTTGAAGGAAAAATTCCTACAAAATACGTCGTAGTTAGAAATCAAACCGTGGATATTTGGGATAGCGACTAGTCGACCTACCGCTGCACCATAGCCCCGCAGATGCCTTTAATGATTATTATAATGATGGCTTTAATAACACATTAGTCATTACTGCCAAGAAAGAGAAGCATCTAGAAGAAGGCGAATAAAGGGAGGAAGCAACGACAACAGGAGGCAAGTTTAGAAAAAATATAAAAATTATCTCTCTTGCTTCTCTCTCTTTCAATTTTTACCATATGTCCATTCTAGATTTTTTTGACTTGAATGTTAGAGTGGCAATCTCTGAGACAATTCCTTGTGTCATTCTAATACTCTCTTTCCAATTTTTTTTTCATTTTTTCGGGCATCAAGGTCAAAGTCAATGGTCAATTCATCGTCACTAGTGGGTTGTCCGCTCGCATTTCGTTATCCGGAACATTTGATAATGACATTAGACAGGTTCATAGTCGTAATTGTGCTTCGTAGGTAGGTCGTGGACATTCATGATTGATGTATGTATGGGTCAAGATCAACCGAAGCACTTCACTAATCAAGTTGTGAAGATCCTCGAGTCTACTCGCCCTTTGTTGGAGTAATTAGATGCCCAACTACGCTTTTCTATGCAATCAATTGATTATATTCTCATGAGCATCTTATGCTACTATCTTTCTTGTTTCGAGATATATATGGATGTAGGTGAGAGCTCAATATATGGGTTGCACTCCTCGAGCTTATGATGTTTTGGTAGTCTATTCCAGTTATGCTAGGGAGACACATAGATGACTACTCATGTAAATTGTTTCCAACCAATCTACTTCTAGACACAAAGATGACTGACTACTCATGTAAATTGTTTCGGTGCAATCGACTTCTAAGTGAATGTTGGAACCTTGGATATATAATCTCTTGAAAATCATGAGTATCATATATTCATGTAAAGAAGACTTAGTTCAGTAGCTTTCCTTGATTTACTTCCTTGAAATATTTAACAAGGTCTGACGGAATTGAATTTATTTTTTAGAGATTTCACAACGAGGTATATTATGATGGATGATAAGTTTTGGCTAAAAACAGATATTTCTCTCATACTATGTAAGTTGGAGCAAATTTTTTCATCTAATTTTTTTGATTCAATAGAATATCTACTTGTACATTTATCATATAAGGTATAAATAGTTGGTCCTATGTGATATAGATAGATATATTCATTTGAATGATTTTTAAGAAAATTAAAAAAATATATTTATAAGAATTATGATAAATCTTCTCTTCTTTGCTTACATTATTGTTTCATATTAAGAGAAAATACGCTTGCATAAGGATTAGTCGCTTTTATAAAAGTTCCTTTGCCCTTTGCCCTTTGCCCTTTGCCCTTATGCCCTAAAAAAAATCCTTGAAAAGGATTGTCTTGTTACATTGAATTTATTATATATAACTTTATTATAAGAGACGGTTATCATGGCCCCATGATAATTACTTTATTATTGCCCTAATGCTAAAATATCTTTCAGCAAGCATATATATATATATATATATATAGAGAGAGAGAGAGAGAGGGGGGGATTAATGATTAATATATTACCATCTCAATAATGTTTAATAATTTCGCTTTTTTCAAATATTAATTATAACATCCGGACTAGTAACCTCTGTAATTTACCTTCTCTGTATTGACCCTATGACAAATTAACAAAGATACTAAGAACAAATGAATCATCTTTTACCACCTCAATAAGGCACTTTTATTCAAATAAAAGATGTCACACCACATTTCAATTCACACTACCTTAAGAGCATGATGTAAAATAAGCTTTCATAATTGTTTGATTGATAGTAAAAGCAAGCTCTCGAGATTATGTAGTGGAAGCAAAATTAGTTGTCTCCTAATTACCTACGGTTTGATCTATGGCTACGTTAAATTTTGCAAGAATTTTTTAGAAATTTGTCCTCTAAATAAAGTGCACAACTGTGAGATATTAAGATTCTGAATTGTACATCGTGAGTGCTTACCGATTTATTTTGACGACTGATGAAAAATTTTCATAAGATCAAATCGATCATCTCAGACTTTGATGCTACTCAACCAGATTAATCATTTAATAAATACTCAAAGCAAGACCAACCAAAGGAAGGCTCCATGCAAAATTCGTTCTGAAAAAAATATCAGCAATTTACCAAAGGGCGTATCTAAGAATTGGAAATTACCAAAGGGCGTATCATGGTTTCTATTTTACCAAAGGGTGCAGACCTTTATGTGAACTTCCTCTTATACCCCTCCTTCTAACTACTGTCTTTCTCTTTCTCTCTCTCAGTAACAAATTACGAGACGTCTGCACATGCTTTGTCAGACTTTTATTTTAAAATAATATATTATGGAATCGACGCTAAAAACGTAAGGTAAAAATCAAAAAAAATATTTCAGTTAAAAAATATCTCATCCAACGTGATTTAAAAATATAAATAAATGATTTTTATATTTGATTAATGAAAATTAATATATTAAATAATATTTAATAAATATATTAATATATAAAAAAATTTGAAAAAACACGTTAGCTGAAATCGGATGATTTAAAAATATAAATAAATAATTTTTATATTTGATTAACAGAAATTAATATATTAAATAATATTTAATAAATATATTAATATATAAAAAAATTTAAAAAAAAAGTTAGCTGAAATCAATTAAAAAAAACGTGGGCCTGAAATCAATAGATTTCAGGCCCACGTTGAGCCTGAAATATTTTTATTTCAGGCCCATGCTGGGCTTGAAATCAAAAATTTCAGGCCCAGTATGGGCCTGAAATCTTTTGATTCAAGCCCGACGTGGACTCAAATTTTTTTCTATTTTAAAAATATATTAATATATAAAAATACCTATCAATACACTTAATTTCAGATTAAAACGCAGGGTCTGAAGTCACACTAGGAGGGCCTGAACATAGATGTGATGTCCATCAGTGGGTTTTGGTCAAAACCCACTGATATGGCTAAACTACTCCTATTGCATTGGTGATATCTAATATATAGATGTTTGGACACCTAAAACATCATCTCCTACCTCTAATCTCTCTATTCATATGGAGTTTTCATAAATCCAGATATGGGAGGTTCATCAGTGGGTTTTGGTCAAAACCCACTGATATTTCTAAACTACTCCTATTGCATTGGTGATATCTAATATATAGATGTTTGGACACCTAAAACATCATCTCCTACCTCTACCCTCTCTATTCATATAGCGTTTTCAGAAATCCAAATATGGCAGGTCCATCAGTGGGTTTTGGTCAAAACCCACTGATATTTCTAAACTACTCCTATTGTATTAGTGATATAGAGTGTATAGATGTTTGGACACCTAAAACATCTTCTCCTAGGTCAACCCTGTCTATTGATATAGAGTTTTCAGAAATCCAGATATGGGAGGTCCATCAGTGGGTTTTGACCAAAACCCACTGATGGACCTACCATATCTGGATTTCTGAAAATTCTATATAATAGAGAGGGTAGAGGTAGGAGATGATGTTTTAGGTGTCCAAACATCTATATATTAGATATCACCAATGAAATAGGAGTAGTTTAGAAATATCAGTGGGTTTTGACCAAAACCCACTGATGGACCTCCCATATCTGGATTTATGAAAACTCCATATGAATAGAGAGGTTAGAGGTAGGAGATGATGATTTAGGTGTCCAAACATCTATATATTAGATATCACCAATGCAATAGGAGTAATTTAGCCATATCAGTGGGTTTTGACCAAAACCCACTGATGGACATCACATCTATGTTCAGGGCCTCCTAGCATGACTTCAAACCTTGTGTTTTAATCTGAAATTAAGTGTTTTGATAGGTTTTTTATATATTAATATATTTTTAAAATAGAAAAAAAATTTGAGTCCATGTCGGGCTGAATCAAAAGATTTCAGGCCCACGCTTTTTTTTAATTGATTTCAACGAAATTTTTTTCAAATTTTTTTATATATTAATATATTTATTAAATATTATTTAATATATTAATTTCTATTAATTAAATATAAAAATTATTTATTTATATTTTTAAATCATCCGATTTCAGCGAACATTTTTTTTAAAATTTTTTTTATATATTAATATATTTATTAAATATTATTTAATATATTAATTTCTATTAATCAAATATAAAAATTATTTATTTATATTTTTAAATCACGTTGGATGAGATATTTTTTAACTGAAATATTTTTTTGATTTTTACCTTACGTTTTTAGCGTCGATTCCATAATATATTATTTTAAAATAAAAGTCTGACAAAGCATGTACAGACGTCTCGAAATTTGTTACTGAGAGAGAGAAAGGGAAAGACAGTACTTAGAAGGAGGGGTATAAGAGGAAGTTCACATAAAGGCCTGCGCCCTTTGGTAAAATAGAAATCATGGTACGCCCATTGATAATTTCCAATTCTTAGATACGGCCTTTGGTAAATTGCCGAAAAAATATTGGTATGCTCATCAACTCTCGATGAATATCCAATGCAATACATTTTGCCCCCACGGGCTGGATCGGATGGTAAGGCGCCTGGTCGATTTCGTCGAGGTCACAGGTTCGAGGGTCGCCAATTGCGCACGGGGATAAAACTCTGGTCTGCTGGCATTAATTTCCTCGACCCCAGGTGCCTCACCACACCAGTGATAATCATGGTTTACCTCCCTCTGGAAATCTATGGGGCCGGGACCAGGAGGCCGCTAAGGTGACGGTTCCATCTTTTTTCGCCAATGCAATACATTTCGTTATTAACGAAATTTTAGTCATATTCATTCAAATTAGGAAAAAAAAATGAGATCTCAATTGATCCCTAATGAGAAAACATTTAATGCAAGTAATTAAAAAAATGTAAAAAAAAATCAACTTTAAGGTGTGGAGTCTTAAAAGAAAATTATTCAACTTATAATTATTTATCGAATAAACCATTTAATTAAACAAACTGCATTATTTTATTTAAAATAAAAGTTAGTTGTTTGAATTAAAATATTTAATTATTGACAAGATAGATCTTATATGCTTACAATTCAAACCGTATTCCTTTCCCAAAGACAAAAAAGAAAAATAATTATTTTTTAAAAAAATTAATATATTTTTAATCAATTAATTAAGAGGTCCATCTTTTTATATTATTATTCACTCTTTTTTTTTTGTGACGGATAAAAAAATTATATAAGGCCCATGACAAGAATAATCGGCTTAAGTTATCCATCTTGTGTAGACTAAGAAACAAAAAAACAATGTGGAAGAAATCATGTGGTCGTTCTGGAGTGGTTATCGGGCATGACTAGAAATTATACTAATTAATTTTTTAAAAAAAAAGTAGCAATCATGTGGTCGTGCCGGAGTGGTTATCGGGCATGACTAGAAATCATATGGGCGCTGCCCGCGCAGGTTCGAATCCTGCCGACCACGATTAATTTTTTCCAAGAAATATCCGATAATTTAAATCCGAATTTCGCTAAATTAATCTTTTTATTATTATAATATAACAAATAAGAAGAAAAAATCTACAATAAAAAAGAAAATAAATTATAAAATAAAATAAATATGATATATAAATCATACTAATTATTTTTTAAAAAAAGAAAATAAATATTTTTATAGTTGTAGAACAACTCTCTCTTATAGTTTAAGAGGCGCTTGATACATATCCAGGAATAAGATTAGGAATGAGTTTAATTAAGAGATTAATGAAAATGATTGCTGGATTGTTGGTGCTTGATATAGATATTAGAATGGGTATTATTCCCATTAGGGACTGCTTGATTTAGCTTAGATTAGGGAATGAATATCAACTAAAATTTTTATTTTATCTTTATTAGTAAAAATATAAAAATAATTACAAACGCATGAATAAAACTATTTTATTTTAAAAAATATATAATATAATGAATGATCCTGTCGCGAAGTGAGTTGGACGCCCCTACAGCTAGGTGGGCCTCCGGGAAGAGCGAGGTCGCTGAGGTGGTCTACCGAGCTGGATCGCCTCTAGCCTGCAAGACAGGGACCGTTAGAACCCGCCAGGGAAAGTCCCCGGCCAGGCACTTCGACGATCAAGTCAGTACTCGACGATGGTGATGGAAAGCAATAGAACAGTATGAAATTGCACTATCGCGCGTACCTGCGAGATGCGGAGTGAGGAGGCTTATATAGCCGGAGAAGCTAACAGCTCCTGCGCCGCCTGCCACCTGTTGTCATATAGCGAGGACAAGGTGATGCATGCCCAGAGGTGACAGGATAAAGTAGCACATACTGTATTAAGGAAAGGGGCACTGTCAACTTAATGGTGGGCGCAGTTAGACACCGCTCGGCCTGACATCAGTATATGTGGTCGTGGTACGGGGGGACAGGGTGTGGCAGGAAGATCACTACCGCGACGAGATATCTATCGTTTGAGATCAGGATGACTTCAGTCTTGCGCCGACCCCGTACAGCTTCTGGTAGTCTGGTGTCAGGGAGTGGTTGTGTCTGCCGAGGCAGACTGAGGGCCTATGAGGGTGCCGACCGGGGGCACTGAATGATGAGGCCGGCTGAGGGCCTAGGGGTTGCCGACTGGGGCACTGAATGACGAGGCCGACTGAGGGCCTAGGGGGGTGCCGACTGGGGCACTGAGTGACGAGGCGTAAAGTAATGCTCCCTCGGGCTCGGGCTTACCCCCGGAACGTGGTTCGCCACGCGTTGGCGGGGAGCCAAACCTAGAGGGGTATTAGAGGGCCTAGGGGGATTCAATCATCGTTCTCTCATTACTCAAGATCCCCATGGAGCCGGAGAATTTCTATTACCTTTTCTATCCCAAACAGCAGGAGTCGGGCGACTTTTTCTTCCAAGCTCGAGCAAAAGCTTCCTTCCTCTTGAATCTTCCCACTTTTAACAAGGGATAGAAGGAGTGTTATTTCTTCATTGGGCCCATCTCAGCCCCGAGCTGGCCTACCACCTGGATCGAGGAACTTCCTGTTTCCGATCTCCTCCCCAGACACTATCGCACTTCCACGGCCTACCAGAATGTCGCAGCTGAGCTGGAGGGTGGGCACTTGCATGGGGGGCAACTGCTGAAGGAGGGGATTCTTTCCACCTTTGGTCTCAGCCCTAGCCCGGTCCCTTCGCTGTCCGTAGTCGGTAAGTCTTACGGTGCCTTCTCCGCGTATTCTTTAGTTATGCCTGAGCTTATTATATTCTCGAAGTTTCCCTGCTTCTATCCGCGTCTATGAGGGAAGGCTTCAGATTAGATGAGGCCGAGCTGCAGGCTCGGGTCGTCGCTGTGCTGGCTACCAGAGGAGGTGCCTTGGTAGAGGATGCTTCGGCGGGCCCGACTCCGACCATACTAGAATTAGTTCCCATCACCTCCGAGACAACCCCACCTACAACCACCAGACCACGCGCTTCTTCCAAGCATCGACGAGCGTCTTCCCCAACAGGGGGCTCATCTCATCCTTCTTCCAGCAAACATCTGGAGAGGAAGAAGAAGAAGAAGAGAGCGGCTCCCGACTTGGGAGCCCCTTCCACCTCCACTGCCATTGTTCCCTTTGTGGCCTCTGCCATGGATCCTCTCGCTATCATACCAGCTGATGCCTCCATCGTCCACCCACTAGTCCTTACTCTCGCAGTTGATCCGACTGATGAATCCATCGTCCACCCTGTGGTATCAGAGCCGGTTAGTGTTCGACATAATCATATAATTGTTTTGCGGAAAACTTTGTCATGATCTCAATTTTGGAAAATTTTCCAATTATGGAAACTTTCCAATTATGGTAAATTTTAGATTTAGAAATTTCAAAGTTTGGAAATCCTCATGAAATTTCTCAAACTTTTGAAATATCTCTGTTTCTGAAATTTTATGATAATTGTGAAAACTTTCCATTTTTGGAAACTTTCTAATTTTGGAAATTTCCTAATTTTGGAAATTTTCTAATTTTGGAAATACGTAAGTTTTCTTTGTCAAACTTACAATAATTCTGAAAACCTTTTAATTTTGGAAACTTTCCATTTATGGAAAATTCGTAATTTTGGGCACTTTCTTTTCATGAAAGTCCAGACATTTTATGGAAACATTAATTGACTATTAAATTCAAATTGGTTTTTAAATTATTAACAAAATTCTTTACTTTGGGGAGTGCCTCGGGGAGCCACCCAAATTAAAGTTAGTTGTTATAATTTAATTTCCTATTTTGAATATGAATTGTTAAAATTGATTTGGGTAGGCCTCGGGGAGCCATCCAAATTATATTATTAACAAGTTCTTTAATTGTCAAGTTTAATTTGGTTATGCCTCGGGGAGCAGGCCAAATTAGATTTACAATAAATTTTTTTTTCTTTGGGGAGTGCCTCGGGGAGCCACCCAAAGTAAATAATTTGTTGTAATTAATTATCCATAAATAAAATATGTGATCAAATCTTGAAAAATTTTGAGGTGATTCTCAAACAATAAGTTCCTTATTTGATTTATGAGGTGATGCTCTTACATATTGTTGTCTCCAAAATTAATTAGAAAAATTATTTCCTATAGAGTTTATTTCCTTAAATAAGATTTTCATGTAAATAATATGTGGTTGAATTAAGGGAATCTGTCTCTTAATTTAATAAGATTTGATTTAGAGAAATCAAAGTCTTAAACATATTATTTCCAAAATTGATTATGACAATTTAGGAAATTATTTCCCAAAACAATTCCTTGAATAAAGTATGAAATTAGAATTAGGAAATCCGGTTCCTAATTCAATTAATGAGACTTGATAAATTAAGTCACATACATACTTTATTAAGGAAATCGTTAGAACATGACATAATTATATGTCATGAATGTGCTTAAAAGGAAAAGGATGAGACCCAAAACCCCTTACAAAATATTAAGGCCAACACCTTCCATTAATATGGTTAGAACCGGAGTTTTGTTTCTCGTTTGGGTTAATGGACACATCCATGCCCGGCTTGAACCTCAACATGTTCAAACCATGGAATTAGTTTATGATTAATATAGTTGGAGTCAGAGGTCAATCCTTAGTTTTGGTTGTTGGACACATCCAAGCCTGACTAAACGGTTGAATGAGCTCCAACCATATTAAAACTATTTCTTGATTAATGGGTCAACCTTAAGCTTGGAGCATCGATTTGTTATGCCACAGCCAAGGTCGATGTAAAGAGAGGTGCAGTTGGGTGCTATGTATATTGTTGCATACTTGTTAATGAGTTAACAACCCAATGATTTATGCAAACATTCAATTAGTTGATAGCATAATGTGATAGTTACATATGTATAATATGTAATCGGTATAATTACTTACCTTCATAGCTAAGAATAACTTGATGGACTCTAGCCATGGTTGTTCTTATCTATGGTTGGATATCAACCTATTTGGAGATGTTCCTATGATCTCCCGAATTGATAAAAAGGGTTATTCAATTCGAAAAATAAATAGGATTTAATTAATGTATATTGATGCATTTTTTATCATTCTTCTCACATAAGCTCAATTTGTATTTCTAGGATAATCACTTGATCATGTCTTATCTGAATTTGCGTTCCATTTTGGACACCAATAAGCTGACTGGACCAAACTTCATGGACTGACTTCGAAACCTGAGGATAGTCCTCAAGGCAGAAAAGCTTGCTTATGTCCTTGAAGAACAACTTCCCAACCATCCTCCAGAAGATGAAACTCCAGACCAGTTAGTGGCCTATCAGAAACATGTGGCCGATTCTGAACTTGCGAGTTGCATCATGCTGGCCGCTATGGTACCTGAGCTGCAAAAGTAGCATGAGCATATGGATGCTCATACCATCATCTTCCATCTTCATGAGCTGTTTGACAAGCAGGCGAGATCCGAAAGGTTCGAGGTCTCCAAATTCCTCTTCACCTCTAAGATGCAGGAAGGCACTTCTGTCTCACAGTTTGTGTTGAAGATGTTGGGGTACATTGAGCGACTAGGCACACTCGGAATTGTAATAGATCATGAACTAAGTGTTGACTTAATTCTGCATTGTTTGCCCAAGAGTTACTCACAATTTGTGATGAACTATCAGATGAACAAGCTGGAGACTACCATTCCTGAGTTGCTCAACCTACTAAAGACTGTAGAGCCTTCTCTAAAGCAGGATCAGAAGACGGTACTGTTAGTTGGTTCCTCAACGAAAGGCTCTAAGAGGAAGCCCAAAGAATAGAATAAGGGAAAGAAGAAAAAGGCCAAAAAGACTGAAAAGACACCAAAAGGCACTTGCCATCACTGTGGCAAGGAGGGTCACTGGCGAAAAAACTGCAAGGTTTATCTTGAGTCCTTGAAGAAGAAGGCATCCGATGCCCCATCCTCTTCAGGTATCTTCGTTATTGAATGTCACTCTATTTCCTCATCCACCTGGGTACTTGATACTGGGTGTAGCTCACATATATGTAATGACATACAGGGGCTAAGGAATAGAAGAAGACTCATCAAGGGAGAAGCGAATTTGCGAGTTGGAAATGGAGCAAAGATTGCTGCTGTTGCCATCAGAACATATTTGCTAAAGCTCCCTACTGGACTTGTCTTAGAAATGGATAATTGTTATTTTGTTCATTCGTTAATAAAGAACATTGTATCTATTTCATGCTTGAATGAAAAGGGTTATCATTTAACTTTTAGTAACAATTGCTGTTACATAACTTTAAATGGTGTTCTTTTTGGGACCGAAACTTTATACAATGGTATCTACACGTTAGATTTATCCGGTGACGTTTTCAATATCGAAGTTAGCAACAAACGTGCTCGAATAGATAATCAAATAGACTCCTATGCGTGGCATTGTCGTCTTGGCCATGTAAGTAAGAAACGCATGACCAAATTACACCGATGTGGAATTCTGGAATCATTTGAACCCGGTTCATTTGATGCATGCGAATCATGCTTAAAAGGCAAGATGACCAAATTACACTTTTCCGGAAAAGGTAAACCAGTGGGAGAATTGCTTGGTCTAATACATACTGATGTATGTGGACCAATGTCAACTCTTGCACAAGGAGGTTATAGCTACTTCATTACCTTTATCGATGATCACTCACGATTCGGGTATGTGTTCTTAATGAAACACAAATCTGAAGCTTTTGAGAAATTCAAAGAGTTCAGAAGTGAAGTAGAGAAACAGCTTGGCAAAAGTATTAAGATACTTCGATCCGATCGGGGTGGTGAATACTTGAGTCAAGAGTTTCAAGATTATCTTAGGGACAATGGGATATTGTCTCAATGGACTCCGCCATATACACCACAGCATAATGGTGTATCTGAGAGGCGTAACCGAACCTTGATGGACATGGTTAGATCTATGATGAATCATGCAACTCTTCCAAAATCCTTTTGGGGCTATGCGCTTAAGACAGCTG